>NDXB01017400.1:312061-324898 GCA_002631895.1 Agapornis roseicollis | reverse complement strand
AGGTGCAGGGTCAATAAATGCCAGTGGGTGCTGCCTGTGTTACGGGGGGCTATAGGAGATGCGGGGTTAATAAAAGACTGGGGGTGCTGTCTATGCTATGGGGGGGCTAAAAGAGGTTCAGGTTTAATAAAGGCCTGGGGATGCTGTCTGTGCTGTGGGGGATTATGGGAGATAAAGGGTTAATAAAGGAGTGGGGGTGCTGTCTGTGCTGTGGGGGGCTATAAGAGGTGCAGGGTTAATAAAGGACTGAGGGTGCAGTCTGGGCTGTAGGGGGTGCTTCCTGAAATGCAGAGCTAATAAAGGCCTGGGGATGCTGTCTGTGCTGTGGGGGGGCTATGGGAGGTAAAGAGTTAATAAAAGCCTGGGGGTGCTGCCTGCGCTGGGGGTGGGGGGGCTGTGTGAGGTGAAGGAGTAATAAAGCTCTGGGGGTGCTATCTGTGCTTTGGGGTGGCTATGGGAGATGCAGGGCTAACAAAGCCTGGGGTTGCTGTCTCTGCTGGTGGGGGGCTATAAGAGCTGCANGAAGGAGTAATAAAGCTCTGGGGGTGCTATCTGTGCTTTGGGGTGGCTATGGGAGATGCAGGGCTAACAAAGCCTGGGGTTGCTGTCTCTGCTGGTGGGGGGCTATAAGAGCTGCAGGGTTAATAAAGGACTGAGGGTGCTGTCTTTGCTGGGGGGGGGTGTGCTACTGGAAGTGCAGGGTTAATAAAGGAATGGGGGTGCTGTCTGTGCTATGGGGGCTATGGGAGGTGTAGGGGTAATAAAGGCCTGGGGGTGCTGTCTGGGCTGTCGGGGGTGCTGTGGGAAGTGCAGGGTTAATAAAGGACTGGGGGTGCGGTGTTGTTGGGGGGCTGCCCTCACAGACGCTGCCCGTGGGTCTCTTCCGCGCCCTCGACAGTGCTGTCGTGAGCACGACCAGAGCTCGGCACAGACCACGGCGCTGCAGTTCAGCTACGGCATCTGCAACTACCGCCTGCATACCATATCCCACTGCGAATGTGACGCCAGGTGTCCCTAGGGGCCGGAACCGGGGGGTCACACACAGACACCCCCCGGGCCGCCGTGTCTCTCACCGCCTCGGCGTGCCCCAAAGATCCCGGCAGTGCCTGCTGGACTTCAACGACACCATCTGCGGCATCATCGGAGTCACCTTTTTCAACCTGCTGGAGGCGCCGTGCTTCGTGCTGGAGTGAGAGGAGTGTGTCCAGTGGCACTGGCGGGGAGATTGAGTGCTACGGTGCTGTAGCCCCTTGGCTGAGCATCTACTGCAGCAGCCCTGGGCACATCCTGCCCTGCTGTCACCAGCATGGCTGCGGCAGAGTGGCTGTACGGGGCCTTATGGCATGTGATGTCTCCAGGTGTGCACGTTGTGTTGTAATACCCCTGGCCAGGATGATGCAGCAGTGTCAGAACAACTACAGCCTGCCCACAGAGGGGACTGGCAGCCCTGCTGTGTAGACCCCCAGGCAAGGGAGAGGAGTTCTCAAGAGTAGGCTGCAAGAGCCTCTGACAGTGGCTGAGTCAAAACCAGCTCTGAGTCAGCTCTACCAGGCACAGGGACTTGCTACAGCCCAGCAGCCACAGGGACCAGGTACCTTGTCCCCCGCATCCACCAGGGACAAGGCTGAGCCCACAAGCAGGCATGCAGCACCACAGTGGAGGCTGGAGCCTATGCCCCCAACAGCAATGACCATGTTGGAATAGGACCTTGCTGGAGGAAGGTGAGTGCCTGGAGGAGCACTGCAAGGGTCTGGGGGCTCAGCACACCCTGCCTGCCCTCAGGATGGCAGCATCCAGTCCAGCCCAGCTATGGAGTGGTGCAGAGCCCCCCTGATGACTGTTGTAGCAGAGCACAGACAGCAGCAGGGTGAAAGGGTGCTGGGGGTAGAGCATAAATCACAGCTGGCGTGTCCCAAGGTCTCAGTCCATGGTGGTTGTGTGCTGGGGGTGCCCCTCATTGCCCTTCTGTCCTCAGGCCTTGGCAGGGTGTGCAAGCACTTGGATAAGTGTGAGCACCAGATCAAACCCAGTGAGGTGAAGTACCAGCTGCACAACATGGGAACTTGATGCTCTTCCACTGCAACTGCATTCGCAGGTGTGTGTAGGAGGAAAAGACTCTTCCCACCATCACAGGGCACTATGTGCAGATACTTTGGGGTTAGGCAAGGTGGGCTATCCAACCTGGCCAGCAGCGGCTGACTGCTGCCCTGCTGTGTCCACAGGTTGGCATGGCTCCTGCACAGGATGAGTGACCTCAGTGACATGGAGCTGGCTTTCCTGGCAAACCACATTACCACAGACTGCTTTGTTCTAGAGCCACTCACTGACTGCAGCCTGAATGAGGGTTCACAACACAAGTAAGTATGAAGGGTCACAGGAACATAGCCTGTGGAGGCAGCAGGGATGTTGCATTGTAGTAGTCTATGTGCTGTGATTCATAATGATACTGATTCATGCTGGAGGTTACTCCACTGAAAGAGACCATCAAATAATGTTTCCTTTCAGGTAAACCTCTGCAAAATAAGTACATCTTGGAAGTCTGATGTGGAGCAAGAATAGCGTACAGAACCTTAATGTACAGTAACAGGTATTTATATTATTTTCTGTCACGGTCCTGGTTTCAGCTCTAACAGTTATTTTTCTCCTTGCGCTGGAATGTGTTGCCCAGGGAGGTTGCGAGTGCTCCATCCCTGGCAGTGTTCAAGGCCAGGTTGGATGAAGCCTTGGGCGGCATGGTTTAGTGTGAGGTGTCCCTGCTTATGGCAGGGGGGTTGGAACGGGATGATCTTAAGGTCCTTTCCAACCCTAACTATTCTATGATTCTATGATGTCCTGGCAGGGCCTGGGTCTGTCCTGCCAGCTTGGTATAAAGCTGGCATTGCAAGCGATGTCCTCTACTCTGCCATGAGTAAGGCTGGAGGGGAAAGAAATGGATGTGAGTGGCAGTGTTTCCCTAATGCTTCTTCAGCAGCTATATTGCAGCAGCCTGGTCTGTGCTATTACCTGCACGTCATCTCAAAAAGACCCTGAGATGCTAGGATTCTTTGCATGTGAACTCCAGGGCCAAGCATCCAGACCAGAAGACACAGCACAGTGGTGTCACTCTCTATGAGCAATGCTTTCGAATGGCCTTGGAGTAGAAGCCTCATGCTCAGCCTAACACCATGCCCTGATGATGCCTGATAAGTACTGCTTCCTGTGGGGAGAAAAATGTCCTGTGCTGCAACCATGAGGTGAAGCTGCCCAGTTTCTGGTTCTTGAGACAAAGGATGTCACTAAGTGCAACTGCTAGGGTGACTGCATGGAGCTGGGCTGTGCCACAGCTGGAGCAGATGCAAGCAGATGGATTGAGAAGCCTCTCAAGATGAGGGGGTTGTGTATGCAGCAGTGGCTGCCATCCATGAGCATCAAAGCAGGCAGAAAGGAAGAGGGCAGCTTGGGAAAGTGGAACCCCACCCTCTTTAGTCCCCATTATGCTCTGGGGCACACAGGTTGCCCCAGGCATGGGGGACAGCACTGCCCCCAACCTGAGTTTGTGCCTCTTCAGCCGGGATGGCTCAGCATTATGGTGTGATCCAACCCCCTTCCCCAGCCAGGGTGGGATGGGCACTGGTGGGCTGGGCTGGCTCTAGGGAGGGGGTCAGTTCCTGGGTGCAGAAAATGAATACAGGATGGTCCGAGTGTGGGGTGTGGTGCCCGGGCCAAGCCTGCTTCCCCCCGTGCACATGCTGTGATCTCCACAGCAGGGGCCGATCCTGCCACCTCTGTAGTAAGCACAGTGCAGCAGGAGTGGGCAGGATGGTTTATTTTGTTGCTTGCACTAGGTCCAGGCTGAGGCACAGTGGTAGCAGCAGGGAAGGAGCAAGCTTTGATCTAAGGGGTACCCTGGGGCAGCCCTTGCTCTATGCCCATCACCATTGCTACCAGAGCCCTGTGCTCCTGTCCCACCTCATGTGTGGAGCCAGCACTCCTCCCATATGACCAAGAACTTGGAGGGTCTTGCAATTTGAATCTCAAGTGGACTCTCCCCCCACACCATACTAGACTAGCTTTGCCTTCCCCTGGGCCACAACCCAGGTCTATCAGGGCAGCAGATCAGCCTGGGAAGACCAGGGGGAGGCCTCTGTCACAGTAGTGAGAAATCACTGCAATAAATAAGAGGGAAGAGGGATGTCTCAGCAGGAAAGTAGCAGAGGAAAGCACACAGCAAGCACACTACAGGGAGGAAGGAGACAAGGGTCACTGTATCAGCGGCCCAGGGCACAGCTATGGCTCTCCAGCTCTCAGGGGCTGCTCCCCTCCTTTGGGGAGGTGCTGCAGCCAGGGGGGCTGGTGGGACTCATCCTCTGGCTAGGGTAGCCCTGGACTGTGCTCTCCCTCTGCCGTCCCAGAGCTTGGTCGATCATCTCAAGGCGGAGTGCAGGCAGCAGGCCCAGGTTCCTGGGGTCAGCCCTGGCCAAGGGGTTGTCAGCAGAGACACGCCAGGGGCCTCCTTGCTGCCGCACAGTCTGATAGAAGGGGCTGCCCTCTTGGCTGTCGGCTGTTCGCCCTGGCTCCTTGGCTTTCACTCCATGGCACCCCAGCTCCTCTTGAGGCAGGTGGATAGTGGGGATGTCCCCAGGGAGGCCACGGCAGCTCTGGGGTGAGGGGCTGCGGCTTGTACCCCTGTCGCGACTTGATGGCCGCAGGATGAGGCCCTGGAACTTGGCAAGGCTGGGGCTTCGGCTCCGGTGCCGTTTCATCTTGCCTGGGCTGGGGCTACGGGACTTGGGGGCCAGCAGGACAAGTGTGCTGTCATCCTCCTCTTCTGAGCTGCTGCCCGAGCTGTCTGTGGGGCTGCTGCCCTCCTCTGACCTGGGCAGGGAGATCTGCACCCCTGCATCAGCGCTGCTGGCTGATCTGGGGCACAAAGCCACTGTCCTCCTTCAGCCAAGCACCCTCATACACATCACCCCCTGCCTCCCTCCACCCCTCACCCTTGCCTTTTGGCCATGCTGACCTGGAAGGGCTCAGTCACACCAGCAATGCTGCTGGAGGTGTTGCTGTAGTATCCAAGGATGTACTCGCCCTTCCCCTTGGGCAGTGCCTCCTCTGAGAACATCACCTGTAGCCCAGAGAGAGCTGATGGGCAGCAAGGCTTGGCACAGGGATGCCCCCTCCCATCTCCAGCCCCACCCCAGAGCCAATATCCCTTACCCCAGCACAGTAGACCTGCCTAAGGCTCAGCAGAGAGTAGTAAGAAAGCGCCCTTGTACCATCAGGGGCATAAAGAGGTCCCTGTCCCCCCATGATGGGACACATGTGCCCAGCAGGACAGCACAGCTGGCTCAGCTCACCTGTGCACATGGTTGCTTCTCCAAGCAGCGCTCACCATCATCGCTTTTAGCCCAGACATAGGACACATAATCCTTAGGGTGTCGAAAGCCCACCTATGTGCATGTACATGGGAGAACACCAGTGCACAGGAACATAAAGCTTACTCAGCACCATCACCTCCCACCCTGCCTTAGCTCACCTCACACTCAGCACCCTCTCCTCACACAGCAAAACCAAGAGCTGCCTTGCACCCACTCAGCAGTGCCCTGGCCCCCAGCCTCCATGGAGTGCCAGGCTTTGGACCGTGTGGGGCCCACCAAGCAGGAGGAAGAGGGATCTGAGCCTCCTGAAGCAGGGACAAATCCTGCTCCTGATGCTGCTATCCAAATCCTGAATAATTGCCAGGGCTTCCCCGGGGAGGGGAAAGGAAAGCAGAGAGCACAGGCCCATGCCACACACCAGTGCCCACCACTTGGGGGCAGCTCAGAAGGAACCCCACAGTGCTGTGCAGTGCACCCCACTCCCTTCGGCCCCAGCAGCACCCAAGCCCCTACCCGGTAGAGTCCTATCCAGTCCCACGAGCTCCGGTGGAAGCCAGCAGCCATCTTGTACCTGACAACTGCTTGCTCAGGCCTGCTCCATTCATCAGCCACATAAATCTCAACCAGGGGCTTTTCTGTCTTGGAAGCAAACTACAAGAGAGACGTACACCTCTGTGACTGGCAAAATCTTGGAGCACGTTCTCCTGGAAGGCATGCTAAGGCACATGAAAACCAACAAGGTGCTTGGTGGCAGCCAGCATGGCTTCACTAGGGGGAAATCCTGCCTGACCAATCTAGTGGCCTTCTATGATGGGGCTACAGAACTGATGGACAGGGGTAGAGCAGTTGATGTCATCTACCTGGACGTGTGCAAAGCATTCGACACTGTCCCACACACCCTGTCCCTTGTCTCTAAATTGGAGAGACATCAATTTGATGGATGGGCCACTCAGTGGATAAAGAACTGGTTGGATGGCCGCACACAAAGAGTTGTGGTAATGGCTCAATGTCCAGCTGGAGATGGGTAATGAATGGTGTCCCTCAGGGATCGGGGTTGGGACCGGTCTTGTTCAACATCTTTGTGGCTGCCATGGACAGTGGGATTAAGTGTGCCCTCAGCAAGTCTGCTGATGACACCAAGCTGTGGTTCGGTGGACACGCTGGAGGGAAGGAATGGGATCCAGGGGGCCCTTGACACACTTGAGAAGTGACCAATGCCAACCTCATGAAGTTCAACCATGCCGAGGGCAAGGTCCTACACCTGGGTGGGAGCAATCCCAGGCACAGCTACAGGTTGGGCAAAGAGGAGATTCAGGGCAGCCCTGCGGAGAAGGACTTGGGGTTGGTGGTCAATGAGAACATGAACATGAGCTGGCTGCAGTGCGCTTGCAGCCCAGAAAGCAACCGTATCCTGGGCTGCATCCAAAGGAGCGTGACCAGCAGGTCAAAGGAGGTGATCCTGCCCCTCTACTCTGCTCTCATGAGGCCCCATGTGCAGCATTGTGTGCAGTTCTGGTGTCCTCAACACAAGAAGGACATGGAGCTGTTGGAGCAAGTTCAGATGAGGCCATGAGGATGATCAGGGGCTGAAGCACCTCCCATATGGAGCCTGGCTGTGAAAGTTGGGGCTGCTCAGCCTGGAGAAGAGAAGGCTGCGTGGAGACCTCATAGCAGCGTCCAGTGTCTGAAGGGGGACTACAGGGCTGCTGGAGAGGGACTCTTCATTAGGGGCTGCAGTGACAGGACAAGGGGTAGCAGGTTAAAACTTAGGGGAAGTTTAGGTTGGATGTAAGAAAGAAGTTCTTTACTGTGAGGGTGCTGAGGCACTAGCACAGGTTGCCCAAAGTGGTAAATGCTCCATCCCTGGCAGTGTTCAAGGCCAGGCTGGATGAAGCCTTGTGTGCCATGGTTTAGTGTGAGGTGTCCCTGCCCATGACAAGGGGGTTGGAACTGGATGATTTTAAGGTCCTTTCCAACCCTAACTATTCTGTGTTTCTATGATACACGGTAAGGAAGGGCATGCCAAAGAGCTGCCCCTGCTGCCCAGGGCACCTGTCTAGCAGCCCCCAGCCATGCTGACAGCTTATCAAACAAAGTCCCACACACCCCATCATAAGCTGCGTACACCTGCTATGTATCTAACCCCTGAAGCCCCTGTATGCCCACTGGCCCTGGATGGTGCTCACCTGCACTGCAAAGATGGCAGCTACTGGCTTGTGGTCACTGACTGTGTACTCCATGTGGCTGCAGTAGCAGAGCTGGATCACTGAGAGGATACCCCGGCTGGGCCGATGCCCACCCATGCCAAGCCCAACACTGGGAGATTTGATCTTCCAGAGGATGCGGTCAGTCCAGGCAGGTTTCCGCTTCTTGGCACTGCAGGGCACAGAGGGGCATCTCTTGCCTGGCAGGGGCCAGTGGGCTCCACCCCAAACTGCCTCCCCCGGTACTACCACACACACACTCAGGGGACACAGCTCATCTTGGCACACAGCTCAGTGCAGCGGCAGGGACAGACCTGCGCTAGCACCAGCACAACAGCTGTGTCCCAGCTTCCCAGCCCCAGCCTACCCCCTTCCCTCATCCATCTGCACCAGCATCAGCCCTGGCCCCACCAGCACATGCCCTAGCAGGCATCCGTGCCCCACCTGCATCCCTCAGCTGTGCCACCTACTCCCAGGCCCAGCACATACCTGAGCTCTGCAATCCTACCTGCTGTCATATTTGTTGGTGCCTACATCAAACTTGAAAGTGGGTGGGAAGTTCAGGGGGCCCTCCTGAAAACCACTGAGGACAGGCCAGGTGCTTTTGGCAATGTTCAGCTGTGGGAGAGAGAACAGGAGCACACCAGCCCATACGGCCAGACCCCTCTGCAAGCTCTGCAATACTTTTCCACCCCTGGCACAGTCATCCCTGCCCCATTGCTGCCAGCCCCACACACACAGTTCTCAGGGTTTGTCCACGCCATGCAAGCAGCAAGTCTGTAGGCCCCCACCTCTTCCTAGCACACTGCTAAAGGAAGCATGTGCCCAGCTCTCATAAAGACCATCCCAGGACTGTGTTGCCCTATCCACACAGAACCAGAGCCTTTTGTGTTCCGTGAGCAGTAAGGGCATATGTTCTGCCAAAACTGCCCATGCAGCTGTGGAACAAGAGCCAAGTGCCACCTGGGGCCTGGCTGAGGCTCTGCAGTGTGCCCATCCTTCTCACCTGATCCTTCTCCCATAGCTGGCTCAGGATGTTGCTGTCAATGGCATACTTCACAAAGCGGATATCAAGGCTCTCGATGCGAAAGTTGAGGTCCCCAAACCAGAACACGAGGCTGTGGGTAGGAGGAGGGCAACAAGCTGGAAGGGCTGAGACTATTGATGCTGGCAGGGCAGAAATATCCTGTGGGCAGCCTCAGCCTGCGGCACAGGTGCTCCCAAGAGCAACAGTACAGGTCAGCAGTTGGCCGACAGCTTGGTCAGCAGCCAGGCCTGTCAGGGTTACCCAGGTAGGACCAAGAACCATCAACTAACAGGCCCACCTTCCCTGAGCATTGACGGTGGAAATTTTCACAGCAAATCAACTACTGAGTTGGAATGCATAGCCAATACACTGGGTCAGAGCCAGCCCCTTCACTCACCACTTTCAAACTCCAACAGTGCCAGTATGGCAGGGAGCTGCTTCATGCCTGGATGTGCTTCAGGGGAGACCAAGGATCTTTCTTAACATCTACCCCAACATATTGGGCTGCTGCTGGGCCATGGGACAGTTTTGCAGCCCTGCAAGCAAAACCCTACCTCCAAGCTGTGCTGGGACTGAGGGAGTCACAGACAGGGGCTGGCATTAGAGCCCTGGCCCAGACTGGGGAGCAAAGTGGTGGGGTACGCACTCATGGTCCAGGATGCCGCTGGCCACACGCCCCTCAAACTGTTGCATGTGCAGTATGGTGGCAAAGTCCTCCTTGCGCTGCTCTGCCTTCTCCAGATGTGCTGGCAGGTGGCAGTTCAGGAAGCAGACCATGTGGCCGAAGATGGAGAGACGAACACTCACCCCACCCTTGTTGCCCTGCACCGAGAGGATCCTGTGACTCCTCGGGAAGCCAGCCCCTCACCACCTCCCCTAGGGCTACACTCACCCAGTAGCCTCCCAGCCCTGTCCTCGTGCAGTCTGTCTGGATGTCCTGCAGGAAGGGGAGGTGGTAGTACTTGGCAAATACCAGTAGGATCACACCTTGCATCCGAACAGTGCTGACCTGGAATGAGGGCAGAGGCTGAAGCAGGAGGGTAGCCACAGAAGAGCCTGTAGGGGCAGGGACAGCTTCCCACCTCTCCAGGCCAAAGGAGAGGCACCTACATCCTTTGCATGCTCCCTATCTTGCAGATGACTAATAGCACATTTTGTTCAGAGATTACTAACACTCTCCTGAATAGAATCATGTAATGGTTTGGGTTGAAGGGACCTTAAAGCTCCTAGAGTTCCAATTCCCTGCTATGGGGAGAGACACCTTCCACTAGAGCAGGCTGCTGCAAGACCAAGCTAAACTGGCCTTGAACACTACCAGGGATGGGGCAGCCACAGCTTCTCTTGACAACCTGTTCCATACTGACAGCTGAGATAAGCCCAGCAATGCCAATACCTGCATATGCTCTGGGGCAAGCACTGGGGAGTTGAACCTTCCCTGAGACCTGCAGGCTGCTGCCAGAAGCAAAGACTTGTTTCCCACATACACTTCCTTGCCTTGGTGCAATGAAGCAGGCAGCAAGCGTCTCCAAAGCCCCACAGGGGAAGCCTAAAGTGTAGGAAAGGGAGCAGGGTGGCAAAAGCTAGACAGCACACTGGTGAGACAAACCTCTGGCCCTCAGGTTAGCCCCCACATGCTGCTTGGATACCTGCAGGCTGTCCTGTCACCAGTTTATGCTTTCCCACTGCAACTCCTCCCTCCATCCCTGCAGTCCAACTCTCCCTGTCCGTGGTCTACCTGTCCAACAGGCAGGGAGGGAACACCAGATGCCCAGCCCCTTTGGGAACTCCTTACCAGGACAAAGTGGAAGGGGCTCAGCACATCCATGAAGAGCTCACTCCACTGATCTGTGAAGAGGGCATCCTTCAGGCGCTTGTTTATCTTAGAGTTCACCTCTTGCAGCCTGGGAGGAAAGGGACAGGTCTCATAGCCACACCAGGAAACCATTTATGTCTAAGCTAGCAGGAGCTCCTTAGGAGAGGCGCCAAAGCATAGTGCTGTGGAGCGGGACCAGGGCAGGGAGGGCAGTTCAAGGAGGACCCTGGGTTTAGAGCACAAGCCAGCCATATCCTTCCTCCAGCAATGCTGGGTCATGTGTTAGCAGAAGGCATAAGTGGCCCTGAGTCCATGAGAGGCGTTGGCCCTTTCTAAAGTAGGAGCAGTTCAGCTGCACAGAGCTGGGCAGCAGTCTAAAGCTTATTTCTAGGTGCAAGAGGGACTTATGGGACATTTCAGCTGTATTGGTCTTTACAGAGAAGCCAAGTCTCACCAGTACTTCAGCACAGGGTGTCCCAATGCATCCTAGCCACCAAGCTCAGAGCAGCAGCAAACAAAGTTAATTAGTGCCCTCCTGGCTCAGCAGTTAGTGAAGAGGGGAAAGGAGAATGTTCCCAGTGAACAGCAGAATCAGGAAATGCCTTGCCCAGAAATATCAAGTGTTCAGGACACAGAGACAAGGGTCAGAGGAAGGACACAGCCAGGGAGAACAGCCTGGGGGTAGGGAACAGCAGGACACCCTGCCCCAGCCAGGACACTTTCCCAGCATGTCTCTTGCTGTCAGCTACGCCCCTACTCCATCCATTCATGCTTCAGCCTACTTCCACAGCCCCAAACTGCTGGCCTGCAAGGCCAAAGGGACCAGGAAACCAGCTCCAACACAGCATCATAGCTCTGACAGGCTCAGCCACACACTGCCCCTTCCCTGGACGCAGAGAATCAGGGAGTCCCTGGGAGTCTCACTGAGGCAAATCCAGCTCTTCTACCTCACACACAGAGGCAGAAGCAGTGTCTCACTCCCTGTGCAAAGGCAGCATGTCTCTGGTCTTAGCAGGAATCCACACGCCACAGCAAACTTCGAGGGACCAGCGTGCCCTCACCAGCCAGGCCAATAAAACCTCACTACACTAATATGGCACTACCTTGCCTAAAGTTAAGTGTTGCAAGGGGCACAGAGCCAATCCATCTGTGAGAACAGCAAATTTGTGTCCTTGAGGCCTGCATACCATGGGCAAAAGAGGAGATGAAGAAAACACTCTCAGAGGACTCCAACAGGCAAATTGAATGCCTCTGCAGACCTGACCTCAAGGCTGCCAGGACTTATAGCAAGAGCAGCACTGCCAAGGCGCCAGCTCTGTACAGCACAGCCCTTTGGGGGTTCAAGGCTACCTGGGATTGAAAGATTTCAGTTCCTCTTAGCATTTCCAGTTTTCTGGGACCTGACCCTCCATCACCTTTTCTGGTATTTTGCTGCCTGCACTGCATACTTCTCCCTGCTCACTGTGCCCCAGGGGGGCTGGGCTGCAGCTCTTCCATTCCCCACCCCACTGGGCTATGGCAATCCCCCAGAAAAGGATGTGGTGCAGCATGGGAAGGGATCCTGCACCTCAACCTCTTACCCAATGGCAATCACATCCGCATCATTTGTCTCGCCTGTGTTGAGGTGCAGCAGGGATGTCACATCATTCGGGGGCATAGCTGTGCCCACATTCCAGGTAACCACTGTGATGCTTGGGAGGACAAAGGAAGAACAGACTAAGGCTGAGGTTCAGAGGTATTCCCTAACCCCAACCCGTTCGCCCCACCCCAGCTCAATCCCCAGCTACATCAAGGAAGCTCTCAGCAGAAATGGCCACAGCTGAACCTCAGCCAGGGCATATACAGGAGACGGGTCCTTTCCTCTGAATTGTCCCACTGTCTGCATCTTGGTGCAAGGCAAGCACCACTATAACCCAGGCCCCTGTGAAATTCACCAACACAAAAGACCTCTTGCTTTCATCACCACCGACTGACATAGGCAGACTAGCATAGCAGGCAGCCTGCAAGACAGGGTCTCCCTGGAAAACTGCTTCCCCTCCCTAGAAATCACACATCTGAGGAAAAGAACCCAGTCTCAGCCCCCGACTCTGCCTAAGAGCTCAGCCCGTCAAAGGCCAGGGCACCACACGTGACAGCAGTGCTGCGAGCCCTGCAGCAGTGTCCTTCATCAGTGCAAAGCCACCATCAGTCGCAACAAGAGTGCTGTTATGCAGCACGCACCAGCAGCCTGCAGGCTCTTCCAGCAGCGCTAGGTCAAATCTCAGGCACAGTGAAAATGTTTCAACAGCAAGGGAGGGTAGTGCCACATCGTTTCCAGAGGTCCAGGACAGTGGGGGCAGATGATACCCACTCCACAGCCTGTGACACACCACCCCATGCACACCGCTTGCACGGACACTAAGCACTGAGCATCCTTCCACCTCCCGCCCCCTCCCC
>NDXB01017400.1:277990-300187 GCA_002631895.1 Agapornis roseicollis | reverse complement strand
GGCCGGGGGGCTGGGGGGCGGAGGGAGGTGAGGGGGGGGGGGGGGGGGGGGGGGGGCACAAGCAAGGGATGGGGAATGCAGGTGAGTGGCGTGGAGAGGCGTGAGGTCCAGAAATAAGGACAGATGGAGAAGAAGGAGGAGTGAGGTGTTCTGGTGCTCCAGGTGCTCAGGGAGCGGGTTCCAGAGCAGAGTGGCACTCTATATAGCCTCTATATAGCCATCCACTAGGAGGATGGGGGGCAAGGACAGCCCTCCTGTCCAGCTCCGCTTGGAACCGCGCAGCACAGCCCTGGTGCAGGAAGCTCGGGAGAAGATGCTCACAAGAGCTGGAGGAGGAGGAAGGATGAGAGGCCACCTGGCTTCCAGGCTGGAGAGATCGATGGCTCTCTCAAGTCTACGCACCGGTTCCCCGATTAAGACAAAAAGTCTATTATCAGGAGCACCAAGAGTCAGGCACCTGGCCCTCTTCTCACTCCCCCGAATGGTATCACGGCACCCAGGGAGCTCACAGGAGGTCCCTCCCAGCTCATGCCACAACGCCAGGCACTGGCCAGGATGGGACCCCCACCTGCCTGGCCCTGCCCCTGGGCAGGGTGCTGGACTGGAGAAGTGGGTGGGAGAGACAGAAGGAAGGAGAGAGGGGCTGACTGCCAGCCCTTCAGCTGGACGAGCTCCCATCTCTCAGCACCGAGGAAAACCAGAAGCAAAAGGGGAAGGGAAGAGACTGGAGAAGCTGCAACAGTGTTTTGAGCCCCGATGACCGTGAAAGGAGGCACCTGGTATGGACAAACCCTGCTTTCAACTCCCCAGGGGCTGAGGTCCTACACCCAGTACCCTGGGATGGGATGTACTGCCTGTGGTTGGGTGGGCTGTGGGGCTGCTGCCCTGCTTTTGAGTGTTCTCCCCCACACCCACTCTCACCATGCCAGACTGGGCTGCGCTGACACTACTTTTCCCCTGGTGTCCAAACCTTGTTGCAGAACAAGGGGGAGCAATGCTGATGGGCACCCACCTCAAGCACCATTGCACCTGCCCACGTGCCCCCTCGCCCTGGGCAGTGAGCAGGAGAGCTGCCTGAGCCACCCCAAGCCCCCATGGTGGCACACGAGCTACATACTCTGCAGAGGAGAAGGCCACCTCAAAGTTGTGGCGACGGTTCTGGGGCGTCAGCTGACTGTAGTCAAATGCCTCAGGGAAGAAGTTGTGCACCAAGGCACAGAAGGCCATGCCATCACTCCAGCTGGATGAGAAGTTCTGGATGTCCACGTGCTGCAAGGGCAGGAGGGTTACTGAGGGGCAGAGTGACTAGCCCTGGAGACGGGGAGAGGAGGTGGTACTCGCCTCATAGCCCCGGGTCTTGGCTCTGCACCAGTCCAGCAACATCTGCTTGATGCTGTTGGCATTGGGTACACCAAAGCTGGAGGAGCGCTGCACTGCAGTGCGTGCTGCTATGGGGTTTGGTGAGCTATGGCAGAAGATGCACAGCATTAACCACACAGTGCCCACCATCCTGGCCAGCCTGTCCCCTGCCCAGCCTTACCTCACACCCTCCTTCTGCAGCTTCTCCATCATGGCCTTGCGAGCCTGTGAGGCTGATGTCTTGGGCAGACTCTGAGCTTTCATCAGCTCCTTCTTCTTCTCAGCCTGGCGCCGCTCCAGCGCAGCCAAGCTGCTCTGCCTGGAGGCACTCTCATCTTCACGGTCAAAGATGCTGGAAAAGAGATAGATACAAAGATAAGGGGGCAACAGGAAGCCTGGGAAAGGGCACATGGTGGCCCCAGCCCATTGCCAGCCCTGGTGCTTTGAAGACCTCCACATCCCTGGGAAAGAAGAGGGGTGGCTTAAGGTCCCCAGCTGGCAGACTCGTCTCCATGTAATGGATAGACCCATGGGGACCACTGGAGGAAACAAGTATGACCAAGGACCACGAAGCTTTGGGGGCACCCCAGCACTGGTACACTGCAAGCTTGGCAGATAGGGTTTGTATAAGCTGCCTGTTGACAGGGTCCACTTGGGGCTGAGACACTACCACTCACCTGCCAGTCTTGGAAGAGGAGCTATAGGATGACTTGGTTTGAACGAATGTGCTGTTGCCATCTGCAGAAAGAAAGGGGCCTTGGGCAAGAGCCAAGAGAAGCTCTACGTGCGCCACAGGCAGGAATGGCTTGACAGCAGCAACACCCATGGCTATACCCAGAGGATACTGCAGGGAAAAGGCAGCAACAGTTCTTACTATCTGTTCTCTTCATGTAACTCGACTCCATGGTTGTGGTACGGGACGTCTTGGTACCATCGCCTGCAAGAGAACAATGCAATGGTGAATCAGCTGGGGCCAGGTGCAGTGGCACCCACAGACACCCACTGGTGCCAAGCACCCTGGCATCCATGTAGTGCAACAAGTAGAAGTCTCAGAGGGCAAAGCCAGGGCAGGTCGGGGGGGCACTTATGGCATATGCTCCCCAGGCAAAGCCCTGCAACAACTGTTGGCTTGAGCCACTCAGGGACTGTGAGAGTAGATGTATAGGGTCCTGAAAACAGGTCTGAGATGCAGACAAGGCCCATACCATGCTGATGGGCTGGAGGACTGGCTGGGAAGTCACCTGAGCAGATTCCTTAAAGATCCCCAGGCAGCCCGAGCAAGCCAGAGGAGATGCAGTAAAACTCAGCCCTGACCCATAGTCCTGCTCCCAGTGCAGTCAAGGCAGACCCAGGACAAGCAGTGGGAACAGCACACAGGAGCTGTGATGGCAGAGCACTAGACACTCTGCACAAGTCCCTGAGGGGCTGGCACACAGCACAGGTAAGTGATCCCCACACTCCCCCAGCCCGTACTAGACTGGATGAGCCGCTCGGTCTTCGTGACGGTGCTGCGTGCCGAGCCGTCGGCTGACTGGGTGCTCTGTGTGGTGGTGGTCTCTGTGGTGTGCCCAGCCCTCCCTGCCACAGCCTGGCTCCTAGTCTCCTGCAGCCGCTGGTCCCGCTCCTTCTCTCGCTGGTCTGCAAATGCAGGTGGGAGATGGCATCAGCCACGAGAGACAGGAGCACTGAGCACTGTCCCACCACACACCAGGGGTGCTGCTGGCCACTGCTGGTCTAGAACTGGCTTATGGGAAGGACAATGTCCTCAGCCTGGCTCAGCCAGGGGAATAGCATAAGACCAAACATTCTCTCCTGCTTCACCACAGCCAGATAGCCCTGCACCAATGTCCCACCAGCTCAAGTGGCAGTGCCTCAACCTCTGTGGGAATCACCATCCCCATGTACCTCGCTTGCGCTGGCGCAGCTCCCGCATGGCGTTTCGGATCAGTCGCCGCTCCTCAAAGTCTGTTGTCTGATCCAGCTGCGAAGGAGGTGGAGGTCAGCATCACCTCTCTGCCACCAGTTCAGAGTCTCCTCATCTTCCCCAGGAGCCCAGCAGCAGCAGAGGTACCATCTTATCCAGAACATCCTCATCCTCAATCCTGTTCAGTTCCTCAACGTTCAGTTTCCTTCTTCTCTCCAGCTCCCTCACTTGGACCTTCTCCATGCCATTGGGCAGCTCTGACTCCAGCCTCGGTGCCTGGGGCTGCTCTACCATCTCTGGTTCCATCTGCAAGGACAGCACTGTACAACTGAGGCCCCGCAAGCTCGGCCACCCCCACTCCCTGCTGCTCAGGGTCCAAGTCCCCCATCACCCTCACACTCGCCCAGTGCTAAGGGCAGTGGGGACACTGGAGAAGACATGCCACATGCGGCATAAGAGCTCACAGCTGGTGGGATGCCACAGCTGCCTGAGGTGACCAAGGCAGGCAGGAGAGCACAACATCCCCGACTGCAGCACTCCGTAGTCTGTGAGGGCCCAATCTGGCTGTCAAGACGTCTCCAAATATTCACCATGCTCCATGACCACAGGCTGCCAGGGCCCTCCAGCAGACAGGGATTGCCTGGGTGCTACAGGCTGGGCAGTGCCTGGCGCAGGCAAGGTGCTGGCGAGGCCAGTGTGGGCCATTAGCAGCACAAGGGATTTCCAGGGAATTAAAGGACTTAGCAGACAGAAAAGCTTGTGCAGAAGATCAAGAGGATCCCCCGCATTCCTGCCTAGAATCTAGGACAGCCTGGCCCCCACCAGAGCAAAGCCAGAACGCCAAGTCCCTTTCAGCACAACCCCCCAGCAATGTGTGGCAGGCAGCAGGCCAGGCCCGGAATAGGGCATGGAGGCTGCAGAGAGATGCCAGCATGGGGGGCCAAAGCAGCCCCAACACTCACCTGGCCCCATCCTGCATCCTGCTGCCCACACCTGGCATCCAGCCCATGTCAAAGCCACTGGTGGAAAGTGGCACTGGCCACACGCACCCATGCCACCACTTGTGCCCCACCACTGCTGTGTGGGACGGAGCAGGACAGCTGTCTGCAGCCTGGCCAGAACGCTGACAATGCAGAGCAGGCAGATTCCGTTTGTCCCCACAGCAGTGAGGCCAAATGGTGGCAGATCCCAGTGACATTACATTGCCTGTGCACCACAGCCACGGTCCCACCTCATGCCAGGAGTGCTGCTTTGACTCCATGCACCCCCAGGGCTGCCAGAAGCCCTGTGGGCTGGTGCCACTCCCCACCCCACCGCCAGGCACTGCCATGGGGCAGGGCTGCCCGCACTCACACCACTGTTGCTCCGGGAGAGATGCAGGGCTGATTGCTGGCGTGTGCTGGAGAAAGTGGGCGGATGGGCCACGGGGCTGCAGCTCTCCTCAGTGCCCTCAAAGTGGGCGCAAGGGTCCTGTGCTTCCAGAAAGAGCGTGCTGAGGTCCTCCCCAGGGGAATCCTGCGGCTCCAGCCGCAGCACCAGCAGGTCGAGGCGGCGAGCCAGGCGCGCCAGCTCTGCCCGCAGCTCCCAGTGCTCTTCTTCCAGTGACCGCAGCGCCAGCACCAGTGGCTGCACCCGCTGCAGCGCCTGCTCCAGCTGCCCCTCCACCACTCCCCGGAAAGCTCCCAGCTCCTGCCGCAGCTCGGCCAGCTCAGCCGCTCCGGCCTGCGCCAGCCACTCCAGGCTGACCCCCAGCATGGCAGCAGTGCTGGTGCTCAGCTGTCCTCTGCCCTTTATAGGGGCGCCAGGCGCTCCCCGCTGGCTGGAGGCTGGGCCAGCACAGCTCCGCGCCTGCTGGGCTATTCTTATCACGGCACCCGGGGGGTCCTGCACAGGGGGGTGAAGCAGGTGCCAGTACTTGGACATGCTTCCAGCCCTGGGACCAGGTGGTTTGGTAGGAGGGAACTTGATGAGTGTGCTCCACCTGGGGCAGCTGCCAGGGCCCTTGACACCAGCTAGGGATGGGGGCCTGTGTGACACAGCAAGTGGGGCAGAGCCCCCAGGCAGGGTCAACACCAGACCATCATTCTGTTAGGTGCACTCCAGGGCCATGGACCACTCATGCACCCTTCTGCCTGAGTGCCCTCCCACTCCTACTCCTGGCCAGCATCACCCACAGAACAGTATCTCCAGTCCCAGGCTGGCACTGGTGATGGCCTTGGCTACCAGCTGTGAAGTTTGGGGACTTCTGTCCCCTGTGCTGCCTGATGAACACCCCTGGGGGACCCCTCCAGCAAATGGAGATGCTGCAGCAGCACTGTCCCCAAATCCCCACAGCCCACCAGTCCCCTCCACCAAAGCCCTACCTGGCAGGACTGCCAGCACTGCTGTGGCTGCTGCCTCCTCCCCCCTGCCCACTGGGAGCACACTTGTAGGCTGCGTCTCCTGCTGGGTAGCCAATGGGTCCCAAAGCCCCCACCCCACCGGGTAGCACAGATAATACCTTAACGAGAAGTGACAAGCTGCTCAGGCCAAGCCTGTCCAAGCGCATTAGCACTGGGCAGCCACCCCTCCTGCAGGCAGCAGGACCCGCTGGCTTGTACAGGCAGTACTTAAGGGCCCTGCCAGGTTGTGGGCACTGCCTGTTTCATAAGGTGAGCCAGTGGTTCCATGGCCACCAGCAGTGCTGTGCCTGAAGAGGCAGCCAGCTGAGCCGGGTGCTCACAGGGCCAGGAGCAAGGTAGTGCCGCAATTGACATCCCAGCTCCTGCCAAGGCTGCGTGCATGAGTGCCTTGCATTACCCTAGATGGGCAGGAGCAGATAAAAGCACTTGAAGGGCTGTGTATGCAGGGCTGCCTCCTGTGGACACCCGGCTCCCTCCCCCCCCCNAGAGCTGCATGGTGGCTGGGGGGGGGGGGGAAAGGGGGATTTTAGGGGTGCCCCCATGAAATAAAACGAATTGGGACCCCCGGCCCCCCCCCCCCCCCCCCAGCACATGGGAAGGGGCCACATCCTGCTCTGCCCCAAATACAGCAGAGGGTTGTTCTTTCCAGTCGCACCCAAGAATCCCTCCCAGGCCAGGGCTGCTGCTCCGCTGTTTGGATTGCCAAGTGGGAGAAGGCAGGACCCCAGCCTCCAGCTCCTTCCCTGGGAAGGCTTCACAGCCAAAGTACATTCTCAAGAGGGAAGACAAGAAGGAAGGGTTTTGATGGGTTTCTCCCTGAGCTCCTGCACAATAAAAGGTGTTTCAAATGGAAGGAGACCCACAAAAGGCCCCCAGTCCAGTCAAGTGTTTGTACACACAGTGGCACAGTCCAGAATGCAGGGGCTCCCATGCCTGGGGCTGGGCATTCACCTAGAGATCCCCAGCATCTCTTTGTTTAAAAGAAAGAAAGAAAAAGCAAATAGCAAAACCCCAACCTACACAAAACACCTCAACTCCCACCCCCTCCAAAAAACCCCACCCAAAGAAACAGCCAGAGGCTGCAGACTGTGCTGCCAGCACCAACCCACCTGCCCCAGTCACTTTTCCCCACCCCCGGCCAGGAGCAAGTGGGACATGGCCCCAGGGCACCCAGCCCTTCTGGCCACTCACCTTAGTGACATTGCTGCTGATGCTGCCGATACTGCTGACACTGCTGGGGATGGTGGTGATGCGAATGGGGGTGCTCCGCAGTCCCAGGGTCACCTCTGCAAGGGGAGCAAGAGGCACATGGGGCTTGCTCCAGCTCGGCATTTTCAGCCCCGTACCCGAGAAGTGGCCCCAGCTGGACTGCCGGCCTGCCGCACGCATCCTGCCTCAACGATGGCACTGAGCTCTGCCAAAGGGGAAGGGCTCCGGGCACAGCCAAGGGATGGGGCAGTCAGAACCCCTGCAGCACCCTGGCTCATCCTCCTCCCCAGGGGAAGGCACTTTCAGCAACATGCCATCTGGCACCAAGACACCCCAGTGTGAGGCACTGCCCCAGGATAATTCTGGGCCAGTCACATCTGTGAGCCGGCAGGGCTAGATCAGGGGCAGGGCATGAACAGTGCACCACGGTGGGAACAGGGACAGGCTGCAAGGCCAGATGGCTGCCCAGTACAGAGATACCATGAACAGGCTGAGCATCCCTGCCAAGGGGTGCAGGCTGTCAGGCACACTTCTGCCACAGCCTCTGCTCTTCTTGCAGTGCTCATGCTCAGTCACCAGCACGCAAATGTCATTGTTGCTGCTGGTTTTCAGTGATCCCTGGCTAGTCCATCACTACCCACTCCTGCTCACCTGCATCCTGGTTTCCACCTGCTCACTGGTGCCCACCACCCTGCCAGTGCCCATCTGCCCACTTGCATCCATTTATTATCTGCACTGCCCAGCTGTGCACATCATGATGTCAGGAGCACTCTCCCATGGTGCTCATGGCCCTGCCAGCACCCACTTTCCTGCTGGTGTTCATTGCCCACATAGTGCCCCATGGATGCCCACATCTCCCAGTCCCACTTCCCTGAGTGATGCCTACTTAGGCCCATCATCCTTACAGTACCCATTTTCCCATCCCATCTTCACCACAGGTACCCTCTGCCCCTGCCACCCATCTTCCAGAGTCTTCTGATGGATGCCACACGTCTGTGCTATCCATCATCCTCACCCCATCCCTGATGGCTGCCCCTGCCCTTGTCACCCAACTTCCTGCACGATGCCCACCTGCCCGCTGGCTGCCAGGAGGGGCCAGGACGCGGGGTGTGAGGGGCTGCACGCGCCCATCCTTGATCTCGATAGTGAAGTAGGTCTTCATGCCGTCGAGGCCGGGACCGGGACCGGCGGCGACCGAGGCTGGGCACTGCTCTGCACCTCCTCCGCCGCAGCCCCGCGCGTTTTGAGAGGGCCCTGGTGTGGCCGTGCGGGGCCCCCGCTGCCATTGGCCGGGCCTGGCCCGTCCCCCCGCTCCCCCCGCCGCTGCCGCGGCGCTGGGGGCCGGCCCCGCGCCGGTGGGGATGAAGCGCTGGGCGCGCTCCCGCACGGAGGCAGCCCGCAGCGGCGGCGCGGCGGAGGTCGGCTCTGAGGGGATGGAAGCCGCGGGGTCACCAGGCCTGCAGCAACGCGCGGCGTCCCCGCCACCCGTGACGCACTCGCCGACACCATGCATGTAAGCTCCCCGGGGTACCCTCCAGGAATCATGCACACCGTTGCCCAGGGGTGCCCCACCACCCCCCTCCGGTGCCCTGCCGTGCGCGAAGCACACAGTGCATGCTGCCCTCCAGAGACCACACCACACATGCAACACTTTCAGATGCTGCCCCCCTGGGGTGGTTGCAGCCCCCTGAAGCTTCTGTATCATCCTGTCCCCATCCCCCCCACTTCTGCTAGGGCCTTGCTGCTTGCGCATATGGGTGGGGAGGAATAAATGCTGGGCGGGGGCAGGAAAGCAGGAGCACAGTCATCCAGCATCCTGACACCATGAAGCTCTGTGCCTGCCCAAGCTCCACGATAGACCTCCCACCACTGTGAAGCAACGTGGAGGCAGCTGCTGTAGGAGCTTACCTGTGCGGCCAGGCAGGCACAGGGAGGAGGATGTTTGCTCCCACTGGTGAGTGTTCAGGCGAGCCGGGGTCCCTGTCACATCCTGGGTTGGCACTGCCACTTTGGAAGGGACAAGCCAGATATGCAAGGTTCAGGACAAAGGGAGCAGAGGGTGAGTGAGCACAGCACAGGGTCCTCTTGCCATCCCTGCCCATCCCTCTGCCAAGCGCAGCACCCTGTGGAACCTTTCCTGTCACCCCACACTCTCTGGAGCACAGAGCTGAATTCTGGCAGCACTCACAGGCTGCTGTGCACCCCAAGCAGCTGGCTGTGCCCTGCAGCACCAAGCCACACTGTGGAGCAGGGCAAACCAGAAACTGGGGTACTCACATCCTGTCAAGGCAGGAGTGGTACCCAGAGCCTTTGCCAAAACACTGCAATCACCCCTGCACCCACCAGGCACTGGCACAGAATAGCCAGCCCAGCAAGCACTTCTGGAGAGTAGGAGTGGGTGGTGTCCCAAGTCCCCACCCAGGGAGCCCCAGGGGTGCAGGTAGGCACTGAACAGGCAGCACTCTGGCCTGGGACCAGAGTCACTGCTGACAAAGTCCTGCATAGGCAAGGACTCAGTCTTTCCCCAGCACCCATGTTTGAGCCCCTAGTGAGGCAAGGGATGTCTGTGTCTGGTCCTGCATGCTTCCCTCCACCCCAGGGCTGTGGCACACTGCAGCACACAACCCCCAGCACCACCCCAGGGTTCTGCCTTCCCAGGAGCCAGCAGCTCCTTGGGGCTTCTTGGAGGGACAGGACCTCTGCCTGCAAGGGTGACCCTGAGGAGGATGCCTGACCCTGCTCGCTGGGGCAGACTGCTGGTTTCTGGATTTTTTTCCTGTTTCCTCCTGGCACAGCTGTGGGGACAGTTTTCCCAGCAGGAAGGAGAGGGCAGCTGCTGGCCCCATGACCTGTCAAGGCTGTGGGGAGGACCCAGATGGTGCTGGCTGGACCAGCAAGTGCAGCCTCGGGGGGGGAGGGGGGTGGTGGTGTTGGGGGAGAGGTCAGGGCCAGCCGGGACATGGCTCCTGGCCTTATTGGGTCAAAGAATGTAAAAGGCCGGAGTTTGCAGCCAGCACGGATTCCCTTTCATGGCCCTGCTGCTGCCTGGCCTGGAGCTGGGGACGGGTAAACAGCCCATCCAGCACCATGCTGGGGCAGGCACTGCCACTGCAAGCTGGGGGCCAAATGACCCCTGGCTGGGGATTGCCTCTTGTTGGGTCACATCCTGCCCCACACTGCATGGACTTAAATCACGTCCCCGGGGCTGACGCCCTTCCTGGCACCACTGGGATACATGTGCTGCAGGGCAGGGGGGCAAAACACTGCCTAGCTGCGGGACTTAGGGCAGAGCCCCAGTTCTCCCTCCCCATGGGAGTGCACTTACCCGATGACTGCTTCCTGCACCTCCCAGCTGGACCTGGCACATGGCCATGCACCGCGGTACCAAGCTGCAGGGAGAGAAACAGGCAGAGCAGTCAGCATACACCATCAAGCCTTCACCCACACGACTGATGGCCCCTGGCAGTGGTGGCTCCAGCCCATGTTGCCATGTCTGTACCTGGCTGCCAGCACTGGGCTGGGTGTGGGGGGGCTGCTGCACTCGGTGGCTTTGCTGCTCACTGGGGTCTTGCGTGGTGGCAGGGCTGCCTGGGCTCCCATCCTTCCAGGCTGCCTGGTGCCCATTGGGTTGGGCAGTGCCTGGGGAGCACAGCTGACCCTGCTTTGGGTCCTTGCGAGCATCTCTGAGCTTTGGAACAGGCTCTGGGGCCAGATGCAGCTCCAGGAGCACAAGGGTCCCCGAAACTGCAGCTGTGGGAGACAGAAGAGGCTGCGCATGGGGGAAAACCTACCACTGCCTGCAGAGTATCCCTGCTCCTTCAGCCACCTGGCTTCACTCCCTGCACCTTTGGGAGATGCTGCGCCACCCTCTCCATCCTCCCACCCCTGCCAACAGCTCATTCTGGTGTTGCTCTGGCCCTGGACATGCACCCAGATGGGATTTTGCCACCAGCACTCATGGGAACTCACCCTGGGTGCTGGGTTTCTGGGAGTCTCCTGCCTGCCAGCTGTGTAGCTCCGGCATCCCAGCTGGGATACATTCCTGGTTCACCATGTCATCTTGCTCATGGGCCTGGGGAGAGCAGAGGCTGAGAGCAGGGCAAGCCCCACTCCACTCTCTGACCAAATCACCCTGTCCTATCCCTGCCACAGGCTGTGGCCTCTTCCCACGCTGTGCAGGCAGGGACCTGGGTGCTGCCAGGGATGAACAAGCCAACTCCAGCACAGAGGTCACTGCAGGAGGTTGGCAGGAGGGCAAGTGTCCCCACACCCTTCTGCCTCCACCACGTAGGGAAGTGGATGCTCTGTCTATTAAAGGAGGGGAAGGAGGGGGGGGAGGGGGAAACCCTGCACACCCTGAGGCTCCTGGCACTCCTCTGTGTGGGGCTGATGAGCACCAGAGTGTGGAGCAAGGAGCTGGCTCTTGCGTCCCTCTGTGGCCCCTGCCAGAACTGCACCAGTCTTGTCCAGCATGGATGCCAGGAGGTGAGAAATAAAGGACAGCCCCTGCCCAGTACCCCCTGTCCCTTCCTGCCCCCAGCCCACATTTTGTGCGACAGGGAGCACCCAGTTTTACATCACCCTGTCTCTGCCTCCGGCACTGGCAGTGCTGGCAAACAACAGGATGCTTAGTGCAGGACCACACACAGGTTACAAAGATGTCCCTGACATATGCCTGAGCAGAGCTTGGGCATCCTGATGTCACCAGCCAGGGCATAAGGTGCCAGTCCTGGTCATGCCAGAGCTTCTGGGATCCCTGTGGGCTCCAGGGATGGGGAGGTGGAGAGGGACCCATACCCTGAGGGGGCACAAGGAAACCATGACCCAACACAGGTGCCACTGCAGGGAAACAGCCTTGGGTTTGGACTAACCAGCCAGACAGTGGGACAACCATGCTGGCCGCTCAGGAGGTGTCCCAACACAGCCAGACCTGGGGACAGCATGCCAGCGCATCTGCATGTGTAAGGCAGACAGTGCTGAAAGGTGGCACAGGGCCACGTCCCCCATGCAGCCTTGTCCCATGGCTGCAGGGCAGGCAGACCAGGAGGCTGGGCTCAATGGAGGCAGATGCAGGGACCCATACCTTCCCCCTTGCCTGTGATTACAACCACTGTTTCTCCCTTCACCACCCTCTCCCCCAAAGGGCAACACTGCATGACGTCTCTGCAGAGACTTCCTACTGTCATGAAACGCGCAGTCCCCTGCAGGGTGACCACCACCATGCAGAAAGCCCAGGCTGCATCCATTCTTTCCAGTCCTGCCCACCAGCTCATCCCCCATGCCCCATACAGAGAGCTCCACAATGGCTGGTGAGCACCAGCCTTGCTCCAGTGAGCCCCAGCCCAACAAGGGCCAGTAGGAAAAACCCACATGGAATGGTGCTGAGGGATCAAGGCTTCTGCCTGCACCAGAAAACTGATACAGGCAGGATGAATGGCACACCAAGCACAGCATGGGTCCCCACAGACCTCTTGCCTGCAGCACTTGTACCCAGGCTGCATCCTCAGAGAGGTGCCCAGGGGCACCCTGTCACCAGCTCACCAGTGCTGGGGGTACACTGACATAGCACAGCCCACCCGTGTGTCCATACCACCAGAGACTCCACCTGCCCCAGTATTCCTGGGTAGGTGAACCCAGCATGCCCAGGGGCTTGTGTCCCAGGTAGGCTAACATAGGACCTCAAGGGAAAGGCAGGCAGGTCTTCTCCAGTGGTCCTGCTTCCCCAGCAGCACCATGCTCACTCACCGCTGAACTGCTGGGCTCCTGGGCAATGGGCTGCTCTGCAGCCCCTCCATGGCCACTCTCCACCGGCCCGGCCAGCGCTGGTGGCTCTGCATCATCCTGCTGGCTGCTCTCCCTGCTCCTGGCTGTGTCCAAGGGCTCAGCAGTGGCCTCACCACAGCTCTCCCCGCACCCTGCCAGGGCTGGCAGCTTGATGTCACCCCTCTGGCTGCTCTTCTCCCTCCTAGCTGGGGCTGGTGTTTCAGCATCATCCCTCCGACTGCTTTTCACATCCCCAGGCACAGTGCAGGACTCACTGCTGTCCCTCTGGCTGCTCTGTGCATTCCCAGCCAGGGTTGCAGCTAGGTAGCAGCAAAGGCAGTGTTTAGGAAGAATGTGTCCATGTCATGGGCTCCCCAAGGTAGTGGCTCCAGGACATGGGGGATGATGCCTCACCTTCAATCTCCTCAGCCCGTAGCTTGCGGATGGCAGCTCGGATCAGCTTGCGCTCCTCATACTCACCTGCTGCCCGTAGCTACAGGAGGGAAAGACATGGGAGAGAAGCAGGGTCAGCCCCAGCACACACATGGATGGCCCTGGCACACAGATGCCCCTGGCACACGGACACTCACCAGTTTTGTCAGCTCTTCCACATCAGTGATGGCTTCAAGCTGCTGGGACAAGGTGGCCAGGGCCGCCTGCTGCTCCTCCTCCAGGTGCTGGGACCTGCGTGGAGTAACAGTGGTTGGCAGGAGCTGCTGTGGGTGTTCAAATTAAGTCCCCTCACAGGCAGCCAGCAAATTGAGGCAATGCCCCCCTAACACGCTGAACCACTTGTCACCGGCTGCTCTCACCCTAATGCCCATCCAAATCTGTCCAAGCCACAGGATGGCTGGACACTGAACCCACCATCCTCTGGGACAGAGGCAGGGAGTGAGTGGGAGCCTGGTCCCAGTCCATACTCACCGTGGCCAGTTCTCCTTGTTGTCCTGCTGGTGGCTGCTACGCTCTGGGCGGAAGCGCTTGGATGCCAGAGCCTCTTCGTCCCGCTCCAGCTCCTGCCGCTGCAGTTCCCTGATGGCCGAGCGGATGCGGCGCCGCTCAGCCAGGTCCAGCGTTGCCTCCAGCTGGGTGTGACAGGTCCAGGCTCACCACCGGCTCTCACTGCCCTGGCTCAGCCATGGTGCCACCCACACTCCCGCATCCATACAATGGGGTCATCTGTCTGGCTGGGCCCACACACGTGCTGCTGGCACTATTTGGCCCCAGGGGAAGCGGGGCAGGATGCTGGGACCAACCGTGGCAAGGAGGGGCTTCCAGGTGGACATGTTAGGGGTAAGAGGCAGGGCATGTGGTGTAGATGCCCACTGGCAGTCCACACAGCCTCCAAGGGTGGGTCCCCTGCAGCCCTACCCTGCATCCCACCCAGCACAGGGATGAACACTCCTGTCCATGTCAGCCCCTCCAGCAGTGGGAGGAACATACAGCAGAGTCTGTTCCGCTCCCACGCCCGTGGCCCTCACAAGGTGCTGGTTGGAGATGTCTCAGCACAGTACAGAGGAGGGGTTTCCCCAATCCCCCTGCAGCCCTCTCCCCTACCCTCACTAGGGGATGGCAGGCAGCTCTTGGAGCTAAACTGGTGAGCAGAATCCGTCCCAAATCAAAGTCCAGTCTTTTGTATGTGGGAAGCATAGCCTCAACCTCACCACACCCCCTCCAAGAAAATCTTATGGGTGCTCCTTAGGCCACCAAAGACCACTCACCAGGACTTGGCAGGGGTACCCAGAGCCCCAGTCCTGCCACTGGCCCAAATGCTTTGAGGGGGGCCATGCTGAAGTGGGGGTGGAAGGCTGGATCCACAAGGAAAGGCCAACCAGGGCAGGCACAGGCCTACCGTGCTCCCACTGTCCTGCTGCAAGACATCAGGACTGAGCCGGTGCCGAGAATCCAAAAGGCCATTTCCCACAGAGCTCATTCAAAATAAACCCTGTGGCCCACAGCAGCTGCTGTTGGCATCAAGCCCCGGCATGCTGGGAGCAGCCATGTCTGCACCACAGGAAAAGAGCATCAGTCCCCTTCCTTCCCCTCCCACAGGTCACTACCAGGCCACCCATCCAGGCTCTTCAGGTTGTGCTGCAGCAGGAATCAGCACTGGTCCCTCAGCCAGACCCAGTCAGAGCAGCGCTGAGGGCCCCAAACTACTGCTCACATACAGAGGCCCCAGCAAAGCCACAGCCCTTCATGCTCCTTGCTTGGAATCTGGGGACCAGGAGAGGATATTTCCATCCCAGGAAACCAGCAGGTATGGAGCTACCATGTACCACCACAGTGGCAGCCAAAATTGTGCTCTTCCAGCCCTACCAGTTATGAGGCCCAGCCAGGAGCATTATACTTCCCCAGCTGCGAAGACTCCAGCAGGATGCTTCACAGTTTGGACAGTCACCTCCAGGGAATTTCCCCTCAGCCAGCCTGGTGCTGAAGATGAACCTAACCCTAGGGACAGTCACTTGAAGCCAGGATGCTCCCTCCCACCCTGGCAGCGCCTGCCATGCTGGCTCCCAGTGCCAACCCTCCTAGCACACTGCGACCACTTTTGAATCCCATAGCAAGCCAGATTATCCACCTCTGGGCTGGAGCTGGGGCCTGCAGCCCTCCATGCTCTCATCTGGAGCTGGCACCTCTGGTGGTGCAAGGGCAGGGAAATGGCTAGGAAGAGCAGGAGCCACTCTGCTGCCAGGCCAGGGGAATGCCAGTGAGAAAACTAGCCCCTCAGTCTACAGGGCCTCCCACTTCCCTCTATGCCTGCCCTTGGGGATGCTGCTGCAGGCAGACTGTCTGCAGGAACAAAGGCATCAAGATGCCTTTCCCCCTGCAGCTCCAGCTGAAGCCAGGAAGCCCAGCTCTGCTGTTCACAAGGTGGCAGCAATGGGCTGGTGGAGTGATGTGGTATAGTCCAGCCCAAACCGAGAGGCTGGAGATGTTGGCCGGATGGCAAGCACAGCTCGCTGCAGCCATGCAAAGGCCTTGAGGACAGAAAAACTCCTTCACCATATACCAAGAAGCCAAGCCCCTGGCCATTCCCTAGCTAAGGTGCTGGCTGTGTATGGCTCTGTCCCAGCAACTGGGTCAGGGTGACAGGGGGAAACAGGAGTGGCTGTAGGAGCAAGGAGTGCTGGAATGGGAGGATGTGATAGAACACAAGTCCCATGCACCCCAGAGCAGGGAGCATTCTGGCACCTGTCTGCTGTGTGACACCTGCCTGCTAGCTCCAGGGTCAGCTCTGCCTGAGAGGCTCCAGCTGTGATCTGACCTGCACCTGGGTCACGGAAGGATTATCACAGGAACAGTGACAGGACAGGAGAAAGAGCCTTGTCTCAAGCCCACGTCAGCATGGAGCCAGGATGATGCAAATGAATGGCTTTTGAGGTTCCATGGCCAGCCACAAGGAGGAACATGCCAGAAACCACAGCTAGAGCCAAGGATGGGAAAGGGCTGAGGGGCCCTTCGCTGCCAGCACAGGCAGGCCCAGGGACTGGTACATGCCAGGGCCCCACCAGCCCTGCCCAGCCAGCAGCAAATTAATGGTTATGAGCAAACGCCCGCCTCAGCACACACACAAAAGCATCTTTGTAAAAAGGGTGCTGGAAATGCACTCTTGAGCTGCCTTCTGGATGATGCCCAAGCACAGCAGTGTTGAGAGCCCCAGCACAGTAAGCAGCTCCTAAGGGAGTAGCCCTGCATCCACCTGGCTTCCCAGAGCAGCTGAGTACAGAGCATTTGGGAAGCTGGAGCCCAGCCACAAGGAACCTGCGCAGGGGACAGGACCTCAAGCATCTCCTGCAGCCCCAAGTTTTGCTGTCACCTTTGGAAGGAGCCATGGAGTGTAGCTGCCTCCCAGGCAGAGAGCAGGAAGGACAGACAGGCAATGAGTACATGGCATGGATACAACACCCCTCGGGGCCACTGAAACCTTTCCCAAAGGCCACTGGCAACAAGAAGGGGACCTTATGGCCACAACTTTTCTCAAGCCTGCCCTGCCTCTGCCTGTAAGGGGATTTACAACCTGCCTGTCTAATTAATCAGGCTGAGATCTGGAAGGATGGGGTGAAGGAAGCATTCCTCACCACTGGGCCAGCAAACCACAGCCTGGAGCTCAGCACAGTCCTGAGCGCTCAAATAATCCCCTCCTTCCAGACACCCAGCTAAAAGCCACCCTGCAGCAGCACCCACCACATCCCCTCCAGTTCCCTCTCTAGGTTCTTCAAGCCCTTGGTCACCTTCATGCTGCATCACAGGTTCACCCCAACTGGCTTCCCCCTTGGATTGGAGTACCAGCAGGCAGCTGGTGAGAGAATACATGGATGCCTCTGGGAGATGGGGGTAGAGCTGGGCAGCTCCCAGCACAACAATCCCAGTATGAGGGCTGCAGGGACCTGCTTGCATTCCCCAGCCTCCTTCTTCTAGGGACCTCAGGGATGTAACACACTGCTGCCAAAGTCTCACTTGCTGGGAGACAGGAGGAGAGGATTGAGCACAGGGCTGGGAGAACAGAGGAGCAAGGAGGAAACGGTGGGAGAGGCAGTTTTCCCTTATATGGACTAATCCTCCTCCAGCTGATCAGAGCCAAAACCTAACCAGAAAGAAAAATAATTCCATCCCCACCTCACGTCAGCTTGGAGCAGGCTTTCCCCAGCCCAGGAAGAGGAAAACCTGAGCAGGGTGTTCTGGGGATGCAAAGCCCCACCATGTCAAAGACAAAATCCACCTCCTTAGGCTGGCTAGAAATCAGCCACCACAGACCTGACACCCATCCCATCGCCACTCCTGGGGCTTCATTTCAGCCCAGAGGGCTCAGCTGGGACATGGCAGGGCCAGAGCACTGGGAGTAAGGGGAGAACGCCCAGACTACCCATCCCTGCTCCTCCAGGACCCCACGCTGGCCCCAGCGGAGGGCAGTGGGCTCCTGAGCTCGGGAACAAGGAGTAGTAGGGTTGCGCCTTGTGGCGCAGGGCAGGCTGAGGACAGCTCGTCAGGAGGATCCGGCCGCTCCCGCGGCACCCGGACCCTTTCCTGTTCCCGCAGGCGCCCCTTCCCGGCTGACTCAGCTTCCTGCTGCCCCAGCGCCGGCACGGGATCAGCCCCCGGGATACCCGGCAAGACCCCGGCCCCGAGCCCGCGGGGCTGGAGGGGACTGGCGGAGCTGCCCGAGGTGGGCAGCACGTTTTAAGAGATTCTCAGCACAGCCCTGGCTGAGCGGGTCAGAGCCCAGAGCCCATCGCCCAGAGTCCCAGCTTTGGGCTCACCCTACTACGAGCCTACTTGGCTCCGGCAGCCGCGGGGCCAGGGCTCCGCTCCAGTCCTTGCTCCCGAAGTAAGGGAAGTGCCTCGGACGTTGCTGCAGCAGCGGCTGCACAGGAGGCGCTGCCCAGCGGTGCGGACACAGGGCACGGGGAGCTCCTCCCGGCACCAAGCCAGGCCGGGACAGACGGCACCGAGAGGGTTGTGAGCACGTAGCGGAGCCGGCAGCAGGAAACGTCTCAGGAGGGAGCCGCCGGGCAAGGCGATGAAACCAACAGACGGTACAGCTGCAGCGCGAGTGTGAGCAAAGGGCCGAGCGTGGCCAGAGCTGCAGGCCCGGAGGCTCCGGGTCAGAGCGGCGGCTTGTGTTAGGAGCTCACTGGTGCACAGGGCTCCAGCCTAGCTCAGGCTCCCCCCAGGTGCTGCTGGCCGGGATCCCTCAGCACTGACCCAGCTGAAGGAAAGCGGCAACTCCACCGCCCGCGGAGCCGTGGGCAGGCCCAACGCTGCCGCTGAGCCACGGGAGCCAGCGCGGCCGCCCCTCCCCCACGGCGGGTCACGGAGCCGGGGCAGGCAGAGCGACCAACGGCTGAGGGCAGCGCGCGCCGTCCCCGGCGCAGCAGCCATGGGACTCACCAGCTTCCGCAGCGCGCCCTCATCCATGCCGAGCAAGCTCTCCTGCGACATCGCGCCGCCGCCGCGGACCGGCAGAGACAACAAAGAGTGGCCGAGGTACGTCCCTGAGCTGCGCTGGGCTCCCCTCCCGCACGGCCCGCGCTCCCGGCAGCACCGCCCCCATTGGCTTTTCCCGCCGGGCGGGAGCCTCCGGACCAACCACGCCCCGTCTGGATACGCCTCTCCATGGGAGGCCACGCCCCCATTGCCCGGCACCACCCTTCCCGCTCCGTGCGTGGCGGTGCCACCGGCCCTGCAGGGTCCTGGGGTCCGACCCGTTATCGCCGATGTGCCCCGGAGTCCGGCTTGTACCTGCCCCTGCTCCCGCTCCTGCCTTAGTCACTGCTCCTGTTCCTGCTCCCACTCTTGCCCCTGCTCCTGCTTCTGCCTTAGCCCCTGCCCTTGCCCCTTCCCCTGCCCCACCCCACAGGAGAAGCTGCTGGTTTCTTCTCCCATGAAACAAGGGATGGGACAAAAGGAAACGGCCTCAAGCTGCACCAGGTAAGGTTTAGACTGAATATTAGGAAAAATTTCTTCCCAAAAGAGTTGTCAGGCATTGGTACACGCTGCCCAGGGCAGTGGTGGAGTCAACATCCTTACAGGTGTTCACACACTGTGTAGACGAGGCTCTTAGCGCCATGGGTTAGTGGTAACCTTGGCAGTGCTGGGGTAACAGCTGGACTTGATGATCTTAAAGGTCTTTTCCAACCTGACTGATTGTATGATTCTATGACGGCTCCTTCCCAAACAACTGCTAAAGCAAACCCCCCTAAGCACTGTGCCTCCCAACAGGCCTTTCCCTCTGCCAGTCTCAGAAGTGACACAATCTTCACTTGCTGGATGATTGCTGTGTGCCACACAGAGGTCTCCACTGCCTGCAGCTCTGCTCATTACACAGTCCCTCTGCTGAGATTGTGCCTGGGGAGCTGGCACAGCTGTCAGGCAGCAGCTGGCAGCAGCATTCATGCCTTTGGGGTGTGGGTGTCCCCACTGGCAACCTTGAGCTGGTTGTGGCACAACTGGTTTGTCGGTTGCATGGCTGGCTGCACTGATGCTGGGCTTCCTGCACAGAAGACCCAGCTGCAGAACCACACTGAACTGTGCTGATGAAGCAGCCTTGGATGCACAGCTCTCAGCACGTGTAGTGGTATTTATCCTGTCCCTGCTCCTGCAGGCCTGCACCTCTCCTGGTTTCATTCATCTCAAGTAATGACCCAGCCTCATCCTTGCAGACACACCACCAAGGGCTGGTGCAGCCTGGAGCCCACAGCCCTCCTCAGTTCCATGCACAAACTTGGGATTCCCCACGGCAGTGAGGGGTGTGTGCTTCCAGCCAAGTGCAGCCTTGGAGAAACAGACCTTCTTATTCTCATGGAAGTGGAACAAGGAGAGATTTACAACCTTTTCAGTGGGCACAGGGTGTCTGGTACCAGACCTGGCTCTGGGAAGAGCAGGGTGGGCTGCTGGCAGGCCACTGCCCAGCACATCCAGAGTGGGCAGGGAGGATGTGATCCCATCCGCTGCAGAAGCCACGGGGCTGCCACGGGAGAGCGCAGGCGGCAAATTTCCCTGCAGATGGGAGAGTCACGAGTGCCTTGGGTTCCTTTTGTAGGTACTACAGGGAATTCTAAATACCCATGATGGAACTGTGCCAGCATGTGTCTGGGAATGGTCTGGTGCAGGGGCCAGGATTACCGGCCTGACTCAAGGGTGGGATAATGCAGACCAGGGTAGGGACCTTTATGCAGCACCAGGCAAAGAGATTTCAGTATCTTTTGGGCCCATGGGCCTTCAGACCCACAAGCACTGCACCCTGTCAGTGCGGACAGGAGAGTCCTGGGAGCACACAGGAGCTTTCCCAGCCTTGTCCCTCCTCCCCTTGGAATAGCTGACACCCACAAACCTGTGTGCTCCTGACTCTTCCTTCACCCAGCACTGTGTGACTGCTCCCCACCTCACACATCAGCTGTACCTGGCTGGCCCCACCTCCCAAAGAAAGGCAGGAAGGGGGACCTGTCACTCAGCCCTGCCTGGCAACAGCAGCTGAACATGCCCGTGGAAAAGAGGGAGGAGGAGGATGGTTCTTTGCTTCATTGCAGTGCTCTTTGCCAATGGCAAATAGCCTAATGCTGTCACTTGTTTTCTGACACAAGGGCAGCTCCCATGGAGCACCCTGCTATTACAGTCAGTAACACCACATCATGCTGGCCAAGTTTGGAGGCTCTCAGACGTGTTTTCCTGGGCACCAGTGCCAGTTCCCAGGCAGGCAAGAAACTCTGACTCCATGAGGTTGCAGCTCTCTATGCCTCCTCCTCTCCCTTCTGGAGATTGCACCCTTGGGTGTGATGTGCCAAGATCTTCCTGGACAACAGGTCCCTGGGCATCACGTAGCTGGGTTCGTGCTGAGACTAGAATGAAGACGGGCCAGGGCAGCAAGACCTGGGCGTGGATGTGGAGCTGTCCAATCCCAAAAAGGTGGCAGCACCTGGAGGTGAGTGCACCGCACAGAGACATGGCAGGACAAGGGATGAGTAATGAGCTCTCCCCCCGCTCTCCCCATGAAGTGTGGAAGGAGGCTGGGCAGGACAGGGTGCGTGGCCAGAGAGGACACATAGGAGAATGTCTATGAAGAGATGGGACAAGCAGTACAGCTAGAGGTGGATGAGGACAGCATTACAGCAGCTCTGCTGTGGCCAGACCAGCCACAGGGACCATTTGCCTGCACAGAACTGGTGTACTGGTGCCATTTGGTTAGGACAGAGCACACAAAGCACATGTCCCCATTTCTCAGGTGTGATTCACGTCCTGCTGGGAGTCAGGGCAAGATCGGGTGTGATGGATTCCTCACATCCTGCTGCTGGGCAGTCTCCTGCCCTGGGGGTGCTGCATCACCCAGGATGGGATGGAACCATGTGACAAGGAAGGTCTCACTTCTGGGTCACCACAGTGCCTGTGGAGGAGCAATGATGTTGCAGGCACATGACTATAGTTGTACCTGTCTGGCACATAGGAGAACCAGCATGCAGAAAGCACATACTATTCTCTATGAGCTAGAAGCAATTTGCCCCACATGTGGCTCTCCAGGACTGGATCTCTATTGTGCCTCTATCTGCACACAAGGAAATGAATGGATAGATTTGTCCATCTATCTCCTGGCTTTAGGCTGTGTGTTCCTGCTGCCCACAAAGGTGTGGGCACCCTGGCCTAAGGCTGGTGTCCTGGGTTCAGCAGTTGCAGTCAGTTTTTCTTCTCTTTAGTAGCTGTGTTTTGACTTAACCCAGGAACAAAGCTGATAAGGCCGATGTTTTTGGTTGTTGCTGAGCGATGTTTGCCCTGACCAAGGACTTTGTGAGCCTCATGCTCTGCTGGGGAGGAGGAGAAGCTGGGAGGAAGGAGGGACAGGACTGTACTGACAGGACCAAACTGACCAAAGAGGTATTCCATACCATAGCACGTCATGCCCAGGATGTAACTGGGGGTGATCCGGAAGGCCTAGCTCTCTCGGGGTGGTTGGAAGAGGTGGTCGGTCAGCACTCGGTTGGTGGGGTGTCGTGAGTTATCTGTTGTGGTTGATGGGATGCTGTATTCTTTTCCTGTATCATTATTATT
>NDXB01017400.1:250917-276551 GCA_002631895.1 Agapornis roseicollis | reverse complement strand
CAGTTTCCTCCCACTCCGATGGGGGGGGGGAGGAAAAGGGGGGGGGGGGGCGGCAGGAAGGAGGGGTTGAGTGGGTGAACGTGCTGCCTGGCTGGGTTCAAACTACAACAATGCTACATTAACTTAAGCAAGATTCAACATTCCCACACTGTTGTTTGCTTCTGGAGCTGATACAAATCTTGACTACTTTGCTTTCTTCCTGACAATCTTTTCTTGAGTAGCTTTCTTTCTGAGCTTGAGTCATCTTAATGGCATTAAGATCTTATTCTTCCACTTTCAGTTCTACTTTCAGTTACAGCATCTTTGCCTTTGCCTGCATCTCCATGTCATCTTCTTGATGCTATTCCTGAACCCTCCCTCCTTCTCTAATTGAGCTCTTCCTCCACCTTATGGGAAATTACTCTACCTCTCCTCCTTGAAGAGCAGAGTGTAGGGGCACTGTCATTTAAGATCTGTTTAATCAACAAGTGCCCATGATCCTTCAGTTCTACCAGTACCTTCTCCTCCTGGCTTCCACAAAAGCTCTGTTGAGGACAATTCTGCTCTTCTCAGGCACCTGCACACATATGAAGCTTGCTCACTTACTTGAGCAAGTAACAACCACAGCACTTCAATTCAGTTACAAGTCACAGAGTGAAGCTGATCTGAAAGCTGCTAGACTCACAGTGACCATCAAGGATACTACTGTGTCTGGAATATAGGATGAGCATTAAAACACTAGAGAAGCTGTATTTTATAAAGCCCTAGAAACAGCTTGTGAAGCTGTCCAGGAAGACTGTTATCAGACCACAGATGAGATCACAAAGCAGCTAAGCTAGGTAGCAGTGATGTCCAAACTATGATCTGAAAAATCCTCAGCAGCTGCAAGAAGCCTGAATACCAAACTCCACCTCTTTTTGTCATCTTGCACGATTCTGATATTACACGTTGCTTGTTACAGACCATCCCGAAGCTAAGCCCTACTGGGAGTTAGCAGATGCATGAAACACCATCTAAAAGCCTGGAGGGGGCGGGTTTTGGGCTATAAGCACATTTAACAGAACAGATACAGCCACTTACATTCAAAACAGGTGACACAGTGATTGTGGTATTCTAGGGCCCAGCAGCTGAGCAAGCAAGAAGAGTGGCTGTAGCAGTACACAACGAGGGAAGAAGCCTGGTTCTCAGTCCTTATTTAAAGGTTATCTCCAGTTCTTGACAATTTAGGTTTTCTAAGATAAAATTTGTAAAGCAGAGTCTGGAAAGGCAACTAAACCCCCAGGTTTCTCTCTGTTTTCACTAACTGACTACAGTGCCATGCCTGCTTCATGCTGCCATTCATTCCAGCTTTCAAAGCTTGCAAAGTCTGTACCACCCTTTGCTCATTACCACCACTTACAAATTGAAGAGGCTACAGCTGCCCATCGTGTGTTAAAACATTTCAGCTAGGGCACGCACAAAGATATTAAATTAAACTGTCCTACCTCATCTACAGAGGCTTCATGTGCCTACAGCACCATGCCTGGGGTACCCCTTCCTGATACGGAAAATGTGGGTCTAAACCACTCACATGGAAGATGTACACTTGTTAAAGAAGCAAGTGGCCCACAAATGCTGGCTTGTTGTTTAAGTGGGCACTGCTAGCATTCCTGTTAGCTACCTCTACAGAGCTCCTTACCCAACAAGCAGGGATTCTGCATCTTGTATTTCAGGCATTATATGCAGAGTTAATGTGCCTAATTTGAGGCTTTAGATAATACTACAAAAGTAGGTGCTTAATCCTTCTTTGAAACTGGGCCAGGGTGTTCTGTCTATCCAGTGACTGAAACAAGATATGAGGTTGGCAAAGATGTCAGTGGATTGGCAGACCTTTTGTGGTAAGAAGTCACAATGCAGATGAATAGGGCTTTCTTGCTGACACAGGCAGAGATCAAACTGTTGGATTTGGATTTAAGTAAAATATGCAATAGACCTCAATGACAGTACCTGGGAGTAGAAATACCACCTTTTCCCAAGACTTAAGCTGTGCAAATCAGGAGTCATTTCACTGATGCTGTCCTGGGAAACTTGCAAGTCAGACAAATGGCTTCTAAATGGCCATCAGGCAGCTATGAGATGCATTTTTGCATTCTACAGAAAGTAGTAAGAAAATACAAGCCTACTGTCACATCTTCCCAAAAGGCAGTATCAAAAAAGCAGGTATGTAAATGACAGGCTGCTAGTAGCTTAAAGCTTACTAAGTTTCACTTAGATGTCGAAGAACAGGTATACATTTTACAGGAATCTTCTAATAAAAAGATGTATCTAATAGTTGGCAAAGGTGCAATTCAACTTTCTCTCCTTACCAGCAGATACTAGGACAACCGCTGTAAACAAACTCATTTCCTCATCACTAAGTTGCAGGGCATTTAGTTTCTCGCTAAATTCAAACATTGAGTTGAGCAGATCACCGGCTCCCATTGAATGCAGGTCATCCACGCTGTACTTCTTTCCACTCAGGAAGGTGACAGTACGTTCCTTTGCATCAAACAGAGACGCAAACCGTACCATTAAAACCTGGTGGAAATAAAAACAGAACAAGACCACATAAACATAGGCAGAATTCAAGGAAAGCCAAAGAAAAAATTAAGCCTTCTAACATCATTCCGACTGTCTTATTAACTACTGTACAAGCATTCTACACGGACACTGACAGCATGCCATTGACCTGTCAAAATCAGTGCAAGCTCTGACCCAGTAGCCTGAGAGAAACAAACAAGTGAAGAAATTTGTCAGTGGATGCAGGGGAGGGGCTATAGCAAACCAAAGGAAGGAAAATTAAAATGTAAGCCTCAGACAGCCTGAGCCACAAAGACAATGCCATTCATAAATATGCCAGTAGGTCAACTTGCTTAAGCCATCGAACAGCCAAAGGCATACAGAGCATTAAAAGAAAGGTTTTCTTGGCCACACTCACGAAGAGCAAAAAGAAGATACTGAACCAGATTCTTGCTTGGCATAAAGTGGAGCAGCTCCATTGAAACAATGCTGATTTACACCACCTAATGATCTGGACCACTAGGCATTCTTTGGGAAAGTACCATGCTGCATCACTATATCCACAGGAATGTTAAAGAGCTCTGGGAGAAAGAAGCCACAGGTACGGCCTTCAAAAGTCAAGGGAAGCAGGGCTTGAAACAGCACCTGGTCTGTAGCTGCAGCTGGGAATACCCCTTTGGTATAAGCACCTGGGCTGGAGCAGTTGACATGTGCTGAACTTACCCCTCTGGGCTGAAATTTCTCTGGTGGTTTCTCAGTCGTACTGTGAAACGTTTCCCTCTGGAATGGCTTGTAAAGTTTCATTTGCTCACGTTCAACAACCTTATTTACTTGTCCAAGGTTTAAGCTGCACAGAACAGCCTTCTTATTTGGAGAAAATGAACCAACTGGCACTGGTTAAAACTTCAGACTCGCTGTAATCTCTTGGTGTGAAAGTCGTCTCTTGTCACTTACCCTACATAACTGCATGAATTTAAATGTGTACTACATTTGAGAAGAGAACTGGGTTTTCAGCAAAGACTGGTGCTTTTGACAAGCTTTAAAAAAAGAAGGACTCAAAAAAATGAAGATGTTCGAGAATTTAAACACCATTCATGCACATTAAATGACCTGCTCCTAAATTTAAACAGCCAAATGACATGCAGCAATCTTGATGGACACATAAGCACTATATATTGTTCACCTTTGTCAGCTAAGCTATGTGTCCTTTGATGACATTGACTACAGCATGCAGAAACCCAGGTGCAGAAGCCCTCAGAATACAAGAAAAGGACACAAAGGGCAGGCAGACAGAGCTGAACTTGTGCATTAGCAGGGACCTACCAGGTACCCCAGCCTTTCAGTTAAATATGGTTATTTCCCTTACAGAACTGGGCTTTAGAAATATTAACTTTAAATAATGAGCAACAAGCATTAACATTGCTATTCAAAACTCAAGCCCATGAAGCTGTGTTGATTTATACTAAGGCAAAGACCTATAGATTTCAATGTCACCCTTCTAATCTAAGGAAGAATGGTTTAGACTGGCATAGCACATGATTAATTCACCCTATTTCACTTCAAGATTCCTATTTGTGCATGCTGAGGATTTACCTGATCAACCCCATCACCTGACCATAGCAATATAAGCACATGAAAGTCTCCACATGGGTAAATGCTTGCTCTCTTCTCCCCCAGAAATTGAGTCACTACCCCAATGGATCCAAGGTCCTCCTTAGCTCTGCCATCAACTACATTTGGAGTGGAGGCTTGTGGATGCTGGGGAGGACTCATTAAAAATCCAGCTGAGTTCCTTATTTGAGGCTCACAGCTATTTCTGACCTGGCTCCCATTAAGGCCACATAGATCCCACCACTATATAGCGAGGTCCCCAGTACCCCCAGTTCTAAGAGGGCTTTTTAACTTACATATGTGTAATCATATACAGCTATGCTGCTTCTGCACCAGCATAGTCTCCATGCATCTTCTTGTCCCCAGACAAACAAGTATTCCTTGAATACAAGCTAGTGGTAAGCACAGTGCCAAGACAGCCACACACTGGTGCCGAAGGGAGCCAAAACAGGCTCAGAAACAGTACTTTTACTCAGATACTTCTATTAACATGCAGATGTTGGGATATCCTAGTTTAGTTACCCAGAAGAAAGAAATGACCTTGTACGTACCAGGCTTTCAAGGTGTTTTTGTATCTACTGCAATGGTTTCATAAATCCTGCTGGGTCTTTTTCCAGTGCTCTGCAGTATTATTTTTTCATTTGTTTGTTTGTTGGGGTTTGTTTGTTTATGGGTTTTTTTTCCCTGTTGCTAAGATGCCAACATAGACCTTTAACTACAGGTACCAGCTTGGTAACAGAAATCATTAATGTTTCATTAAGAAGTGACTAAGAATAAGCATGCAGCCATACATTATTATTAATTCTCTTTGATACAGTAACTTATCAGCAGTGCTTGTAACTGGCAAAAAGGCATATGAATAGGCTTGAGGTGAATAAAGGGCAGGACCAAACATTTTTGCATGCAAAACATGAAGATTTGATCTTGCATTCTAGGAATAGTTTGAGCTTGATTCTCTACCCTCCTTGCAGGCACTGGACAGCATACCACTTTACAGAGGAAGGACCTAACATTTTTGTGTAATGTGAACACCAGTTTAACAAGCTGTAGCTGAAGAAGTGAAAACACAGCCCTTAGCTTCAGGAGCCGCAGATGACTAGTAAAAGGTCAAGAATAAGTGTAACTGCAAAAAATACATGACAGCAAAATAGAAGAAATAAAGAAACTGACATGCTCCAGGCACCAGCTCTTGCAGTGTAACCTGTACTTTCCAGCCCAACAATTACCCATTTTAGAACTGGGCTAAATAAATGCAGGTGGAAGACCCATCACATTACACAAGAAATGGCTTCAGTTCAAGTAAATATGAAATCCAGCATCTCTCTTTGAACAAATAAATCAACTAAACAAGAGCAAAAACATCACCAGTCCTGCCTTCTCTGGGAAAGCACATAACGTTGAATACTTGGGATTTCAGCTCTACCAGCCCTCTATGCTTAAACTTGACATTTGAATACTTATAAAACGTGCATGGTTTCCAACAGATGCAAGTGTCTGGAAGAGGAACTCAAACCTTAAGTAAAGGTCTCCTGGTGAAGGTCACTAATTATAAAACAGCATCAAGCTCTCCAGTATCATTTCCAATTTAACACCACTAATTCGTACATACGTCATGACCACAAGTGGATGAAATTAACGACAAGGACTTGGTGGGATTAGTCTGTAAGTCACGCTGCAGGTGGTACAACATCTACAGAACTGCAGTAGTACATCTAGTTACCAGTGTTACTATGTTGGAGATGGAGGCTTCAGCAACCCCCAACTGCCCTCAGAGGCTAGTGGTGGATGGTCAGGATGGATGCCCTGGCTTTGGTAGGGACCACAGTGGCAGAAGGAAGGACATACAGAGTGATAAAGACTTTCCTCTACAAAGCTGGTCAATAGGTAACTTTCTAAATTAGCCACCCTTCCAGACACACTGTGCTTCTCTCCAGGCTAAGCAAAGGTAGCTTTCAAAGTAGTTCCTCCTACGCAAACCCAAGAAACTCCTCGTTACTCATTTATTAATGCCCAGGGAAGAGGAAAAGGTTGAAAGGCTGAGCAATTTTGAGCTTGTTGGAAGAGGGACAGCTCACCAAGATCTGACCAAACAGAAGCATTGGGCACCATCAGCTTAAAGAAACAGCATCCATGAAGAAGCTGGTTTTGCCTCATATAATCCAGTTCTATTTAGTTTTAAGGGGGTCAGACTGATGCACAGCTTCTCAGGTCCGCAATATATACACAGTGGTCTCACCTCAAAGGTCCCAGCCTTCAGAAGATTAACCTGGTCATGTTGGGAGAGATCTCGGAAACCTGGGATGCGTTTGGCAAACTCCACCACTTCCTTCACTGCAGGGGTAAAACTCAGGGAAAACTCTTCCCAGACTTCATGGCCAGACTTGTTTGGATCCACATGAGGAGTCTTACTCATTGGGCAGACCTATGTTTACAAAACACATGCAGAAAAGAACTCTTTAAGAGATCATTACAAACACTAACAAATACTTGAAAGAAGCAGGTTTATTCTTCAAGAAAGCTTTGCAATAATGATGCACAGTGAGAAAAAAATCAGTATTCCTCAGCCAGTTCCCAAAGCAACCGAATTTCTCCCCCTCCCTTTAGAACGAACAAAAAAACCCACCACAGCAGTTCAGCAGCAATCTGTTTCTAAGTTTGTTGACCTTGGCAACTTCAACATCACTTACAGCAGAAATGTTGAGAGAACCCAGGTTATGCTGTTCTTTCCTGATCTCAACTTCATGCCAGACCTCTGGATTTTTTACCTGCATTACTCCTGTGAACTCACAATTAATCACGATTTCACAATTAACTGCAATCTCACAGTCACTACTACATTCATTCTCATCTATCTTTCTTGTTTTGCAGGCTATTAAAGTGATTCAGTCAAGGTGACAAACGCGTCAACACCAGAGCAAGGAAGCAAGCCTTGGCTTCCTGAGTCATGGGTTTACCAAGACAACCTTCCCCCCTCCTAGATGTTTGTTTTTATCTGCATCACTGAAGGAGCATGACCAAGGAATTGATATTCTAATCTTGCTCAGTCATAAGACAACAAAATGCTCTTTCTTTTATACAAACATACAACAATTTTTGGTGGGGCAGTCTGAATCAATTACAATGAGACCAGAAGTATCAGCTAAGGCTGACTGACAATAAATTCCCTCTGTAAAACCCAACCTGATGCTCTGAGACAATTTCAGTTCTGCTTTCTAAATTCTGCATCTTTTAATGAAGTTTAAATCTTTTAATATTCATTTCACCTGTCATCATCAAGGATAAGAATTCCTTTAAGTATTCCTCACAGGTATACTAAATGGTGGATGTAATCCTACATAATGTCAGCCGAGCAAGTGAAACAGATTAGCAATTCCTCAGAGCTATGCTGGTTTTTTTATCTTGAAACTGGTAATTGCCTAGCAATTCTTTGTATGGTAGATCCTAGGATTACAATATATTCAACAGGCATATATACACACATGCAGGAGTGTGCGTTTGTGTACTTAGCAACAGCTAGAGAAAACAAGAGGGAGATAGAAATTTCTGATGTGGGGTTTTTTTGTTGGGTTTTGTTTGCTTTCAAATGCAGTTGGTAACTGAGCAGTCAATATACAGAAAGCTCTTCCCTTTCTCTCTCCCCAGAAGTCAAAGAACAGCACTGTAGGTTTCCTGGTTCAGCTGTTAACCACAAAGTAACTTGTATCTGAGGACAACACCCAAGCCCATATGGAGTAAATAAAGGGGGGCCTTTCCCATAAACTAATAATCATTAAATATTTTGGTAAAAGAACAGGTCTAGGCACACAACTAGAAGCATGACAGACACTAACCACTGCTCTGTTGATGGTATTGCAATAGTTCACACGGGTATTGCTCAAAGTACAGTACACACTGAAAATAAAGAATCTAGTTCAACACTCTGCTCTGGATCGGACACAAAAAGCACCTCAACTTCTCATCCTATGATGGTCTACCCTAACTCCCAGGCACTCTGACCCAAGGGAAAAAACACCAGTTTTCTCCTCTAGGTATTCACAGAATCACAGAATCACTAGGTTGGAAGGGACCTCTAAGATCATCAAGTCCAACCCATGCCCTGCACCTCCACTAAATCATGTCAAGGTGTTATGTCTAAGCTCTCTTGAGACCTCTGCCCAAGAGTCATGGAATATCTCAAGTCAGACTTGATGATCCTTATGAGTCTCTTCCAACTCCCTGTTCCTTGCAGAACTACCTAAAACTAAGCCATAGGACTAAGAGCATCGTTCAGACTCTCTGTGAACTCCAACAGGCTTCCTACGGAAGCAGGTGTCAACTTGTGCAGTCACTAGCTGCCTTTTAGAGAACCCTTGTCAGGAATGACCTGTTCTACTTTTCTGTGCTGGTACTGAGTAAAAAAACCAAACCAAACCAAACCCCTGAACATCTGTCTCTATTCTGGCTCAGAGCCTACCTGCACTCCCCCATTACTATTGACTCATTTTAGACATATCCTAATCCAAGTTCCCTGTCAAAACCCTCATTCATGTCAGGGAGAGAGGATGCAGTGCTCTGCTGGATTCAGTTTTGTCTCCTCATCATCAGCTGCATTAAACCTCCCTGCAGCTACTATGCACAGGTCAAAATGACTGGTTTGGGTCTTTGCAGGCAGGGCCACTCCCTGCCTGCCCATACTGACAGGTTTAACCTCTGCTTCTCAGGACTGCCAAGAATGCCACTGCAGTGACTCCATATACTTTCCCTACAAGGAAGAAAGGCTGGGAATTATTTGCCCAGAGTCTGCAACTAAAGTCAGAGCCTGCTAGCAATGGCATGGTCCACATCTATGGTAGCCAAAGAAGGGAAAAAACCAAACCAAAACTGGAAAAAAAAAGCAGCAACAAAATAAAACCCAGCATCAAGATAAGCAGCCTTCACTGTGTGAAGACCTTCAGGGGTCTTCAAGAACATGTAAAGAACCTTTACAAACTTGAAGGAAGAAAACCACTGGCAGCTGAAGTACTTCAGAAAGGTCAGGGGCTTGTGCCTCTTGATAGGAGTTTAGAATGAGAACAAGGATGTTACGTTCCCTCATCCCAGGCAGTTCTAGTGATAAACAGAAGGACAATCTATTTTAAGGGGCTTACAGAACCAGTTGCCTGAATGGCAGAGAAACAGCAGGTGCAAGGCAAACGAGAGTGACCTGTTAAGGAAAGTAAAAAACCCAAAATCTACATGCAAGAAAATCTTTCTTAAAAATTCAGTGAGAAAATGTGCTAGCAAAGTCATCTAAGGTTCCTGGAAGTGTGTTCAGAGCCACGCTTGAGCAAGTACTACAGGAAAGATCCTCAAACAACAAGCAGTTCATCTGTGCATCTTCCTCCTGTCTCTGTTCAGAGCTGAAGATGTTCTGGGGAGAAGGATACACAGCCTGTGGGTCCCATTGAGTCTGTACTTTACACTGCCTGTAAAATTGGCCTAGCCCTGTTAAAACAAACCACCACCCAAGAAAAACAAACAAACAAAAAACCCAAAACCAAAACAAACAAAAAAAAACACTCAAAAAAAACCCCCAACAACAAAACCAGCCTATGCAGACTGGCTTAAAATCCTAGCCCTGAGGTTTCAACCCAGAAATTTGCTCCAAATGCCTTGAAGGAAAATAACAGCATATCTGATTGTATAGATATCTTAAAGTGAAGTCATCAAGATTGAGTGAAGGCAATTTATAAGCTCTATTTATAAACATCCATTTTCATCTTAAGTCAAGCCAGACAAAACCTGCAAGTTTTCTTCAAACTTTGACATTAGTCTATTTTCAGGTCACTAAAAACCACGAAACCCCATCACTTCTATGATTTCAAACCCTCCACACAACTTGAGCCATAATTCCCCTTCATCACAATGTGCACTCTCAAACTTATGTCACTATTTTACATTTCAGCAGTTGTGCCAATAGTGTGACGCTTCACTGGCTGAACTGGCACAGACGGATCACAGCCATCACCAAGCCTTTTACTAAGTCATATCAAACAATTGATATCAATATACCAGATGCATTCTTCCTCCAGTGCTGCAAGAGTAAGTGGTATTCTTGTTTGGAGAATAGCCATCTTCCGGGATCCTATCACACAGTCGCTGAGTGTAACCACTGGTGAAGCTCATACAGTGGCCATTTGGGAAACACATGGTGTGCCCGCTTGGATAATGCATTGCACTTCTCCCTTTGAACTGTCCACCAAGATGCTGCTCACTTTCAGGGTACTGAGGGCCGCCAAGCCCACTAACACAGTGCTTGCTGCTCAAGATGTACTGCTCAGTGTTCTTTGACACTCTCTCCCCACTCTGGGGCTGCATCATCTCTGCTGGGTTTTGGGACTGTTCTTGGTTGTACATGAAAGTGTCTTTATGGGCCCTAGTGACCATACCGATCACTTCTTCCTTCGCCATGTCAGCACTAGGAGGGGAAGAAGGGCTTTTGATGGTTTCCCGCTCTTGCTTGGGCTTGGAGGCAAGGTCTTCTTGAGATGCTTGATCCTGATGTTCTGTTAATGCTTCACTGGGTAAGTGACCATTGAACTGGCTGTTCATCATGGTTTTCATGGCACTCTGCATTTCAATCAACATCCTCTGTTTTTCACGTTTGGGAATACGGCCAAATCGAACAGCTACGAAGGTGGGGAGATAAAAGTGGGGGAGAAGGAGAGAAAAAGAAGGTCAATCCTGAAAGCGTTAACATGCACACACAGAGAATACACCACCACCCCCCAAAAAAATCCTGCTTTTCAAAGGAAGACATTAACTGCTCTCACCAATACTACAGCAGGGGTATTACCACTGCAGTCAAGGAGTGAGGTATGAAATGCATGCTGCTGTTTACATACAAAAAGAAGGCAGCTCTACAGAATATAATCTAAAGCCTTTTCCCCTTTTGCTACAAATCTGGCTATGGACCACACACAGTTGTTAGTTAACTGTCAGGCTTTAAGACTTGACCAAACCAGTACAACTTTGTGAGCTGACAATTAGCTGAACACAAACACAGTTCATAACATATTTGAATAGGTCTTACAAGGCCGCTCCTCATAGACCAATTATACAACTTGCCAAAACAAGAGAGTCAGTGCTGAATGCAACTTACCTTGGTACATTTTCCTGATAACTTTGCCTTGACAAGGACATTTTCTGATGGCAAGGGGATGGGCATCATTGTGGCTGCAGCATTTTTGACCCTGTCCTAAGGAATCTACAACTGCCTCTACCAGCCCATCCAACCACAGCCTTACAAGGATTTATAACCAGTTTCGACTGATGTAATTATGTTCGTGCAGTAGCCCGTCATTAATGTAACTAACTCTCTTTCATTAAAGCAGGTGCAACCTTATGTGCAAACAAACGCCTAGGGGATGAAATAACTCGTATGCACGACAAGAACCCAGAACAATTATTTAGAATAAGTTTTAACACTCCACCCACTAAATTATTAACAGCCCAAGATTCCTGGTTCTTGTGAAATAAACACCCTGAGAAAATTAAAAAGTGAAACAGGAGGAAGAGTTCTGCTTTGTGACATCAAGTTGTGGCTGACAAATGAACTACACCTTCACCATTACATTTTAAAATGTCACAAAGAGTGGATAGCAAACAAGGTGGTCAGAAACACAGCTTGACATTACCCTTTCCTCCTTGCCCACCCCCTCCCTCCAAGGATTAAAAAAAACCCCAGCAGGTACATGCTCATCCCATGCACCCAAACCTAACTCTTCAGGCTTTATAACGATTACTCTAAGGCTATCAGCTTAGGCAGAATTCCCTTTCATGGAAAAAGCAACAGTAACAATGCAAACTCAGAGAAACAAAATCGAGATTCTTATTACAACCATGCCCCTAAGAGACTACTGCAGAGCATCCCACTGCATTAGCCTCCAGGGACAGTATTAAATTACCAGCTCAGGATGGTCAGGGTGCAAGGCAAGCTGATCTTAACACTTCCAAAAAGGGAACCTGACCCTGACAACAGGGCTGGCGGTGTTATCTGCCAGTAAGACCCTTAGCAATCAGTTCCAAGGTGGGCAGAATATTCCCTCTCAGAGGACCACTGCTCAGGAACATACCATCTCTCGACATCCCAACAGACAGGCATTTTTTGAAACGACACTGTTGGCATCTGTTCCTATTCATTCTCATTATGGAGCAATTGTTATTCTTCAAGCACTTCTTATACTGTATGTTTTGTTGAATGCTTCTTCTGAAAAAACCCTGTAAGCAAACAAAAAAAAATCCCAGAACTATTATTACAGCACATGTCAAATCCTCCTGCCAAGATTCACCTCTCTGCAAGCACAAAAAACTTTCCTGCCTCCCATAAGCTGCTTCAGAGCCATCAGCCCAAAGTGATTTTACAGAACTTGCTACTGCTCATGACATACTTTGTGTGTGATCTACGTATAATGCAAACTAATTATGATTTCTAATTATAGAAGATGCTAAGTTGCTTCCTGCATAGTCAGCAGCTAAGAGCAAAATATCTCCAGTATTACCTCTATCACTGCACTGACAGTTTCTAAGAGGTTCACTCAATCTCCTGTGACATCAGCACAAAGATGAAAGTCAAAATCAGATCTTTTGACTTCAATCCCCACAGTCTGGCAACAAAACCATCCTGTTGTCCCATATGACCTTCAAAGGTGGTTCCTTCACATAACCCTTAAGCTGATAAACTCTGTCACAGAACATAACATTTTCATTGTTACGGTATTAGAAAATACAGATCTACCGATGCATGAACATGCAAGCACATAGTTCTGGCTTTCCCTGTGATAAGGAACTGCCTTTCTGAAGCCGTTTTGTTCAGTGTCCTAGGCCAGATGACAACTCGCACCCACTATCTCTTTAATGCAATTAACATTCACATGTCTGGGGTGACATGGTCCTTCCCACCTGTCTGCAGGTCTTGTCCTCTGCCGTGCACTCCAGGTCAGGCAGGATTGGACAAGGGACAAGAACTGAAAGCACTGCAGAGTTTGGAAGATGCTGCCAAGTGGTTTGGCTTTTCCTACAACTTACACACTGCCTTGAATTTCTCAGATTTAAGTTTAATAGAGAAGCATACCAATATTTTTTAGCCCCTAAGTGGAGAAGCTGAGAATTTCACCAGCAGAAAGGTGAGCAGAAACACAGCTCACCTTGCAGCCCTCACAGGCATGAACACCATAATGAAATCCTGAAGCGACATCTCCACAGACTTTGCAAAGAAGAACCATGCCATTAAATTCTAGAATCAGAACAGAAAAGTCAAGAATGTAGAAAACCAATGACAACTGAAAGAGTGTTTCCAGCTTTTAAAACCTAGACTGAAATCAAAATATGTCAGGTCAGTTCAACATACAATAAACACGGCAGAGGAACAAACAAGAATGTACAAAATGCCTGACCAGCTCAGAAGGTACCAGCGCAAGAGAGGGGCAGGGGGGAAGGAGGAAGACAAACATGAAACTCTCATCAGGACAGGAAGAAAGCACGTATTCACCGGACTTTCAATCACAGTAGCATTGTACTGAGTTACAGAAAGTCTGGTTACATTCACACGCTTTTAAAGGGACCATTTAGTTAAGTAGGCCACTAAAGTTTGGGCTCAATTTGTTTTTCCATCAGGACAAAGTAAGCCCATATAAAGGCTACATTTTTCCCAACAGAGAATTAACATATTTTCTTTAAAATGGAAATACCAAAAGACACTTTATTATATATCATAAACAAGCCATACATTCTTATCTATCTGATAACAATTTAGAACCGGTAACTGAGCCACATCCTCATACGTAAAGACTACTCAATTGAGTGCTTATCCAGAATGGCAAACTTGCACGCTTGAATTTTAAAGTACTTTCTCAACCCTGTAAATATGCTCATGGTTTGGGTTTTTTAAGCTTTTCCCCACCTGTTTTATTTCAGCTTGTCAATAAATTCAGTAAAGACTTTTTGCAAGTCCTAAGTGCTGGCCTAACACTGGTTTCACTGAAGCCAATGGGAGTTCTAGCAGTGTGTTCAGTAACCACAAAATTACTTTAACAGTGAGCAACAAAGACAGCTGGAAATACTCCTGCAGAAACATATTCTACCAGGAAAAATAATGTATTTGCCATCTGGGTTTCATTTGTAAAAAGGAACTAAAACTTTATTTTTTTCATGGTTTTGAAAAAGAACCAAACCACAAAAATCTGTTTGTGTTTTTTTCTCTCTTTACCTTGCTAGTATTGAGCTAAAAACTTTATCTATCTATCTATCTATATATATCTACCCATTCACACATCCACCTGAGCAGTTTACACAGGTTGCATCTTCAGGAAACTATGCCATGACATCAAAACCATAGTTGATAGTGAATTTTTAAGAGGAAGTAAATGTTCTTACTAAGAACTTAGGGTAGGAACACTGTATATAAAGAAAAAAAAAAAGAAAGGGGGGGGGAAAGGGAAGACTTTTAAGGTAGAACTGTTACCTGTTTAGTCTAGATTCATAGCAATTGAAAATGATAAAACAATTCTGCCATTAAAAGATTTCAGCCTTCAAAAGACTAGTCTGAATTCCAGCCGAGTGTGTGGTAAAATGCTCAATCCAGTACTCAGTTTGATTCCTGCCCTTCCAAAATTGTTTAAATATAGTTCTTTATCACTGCTCCCCTCCAATTACCAAAACAGCACAAAGTAAGTAGCTGGAGCTCGACAGTTGAATGCATTTTAAGGGACTATCCTTTAGTTCCATGCTCATGGAAAATTACAGAAATGCCTTCACAGCAAACCACATAGAGGACCTGGTTGTAACACACGGGGTTGTAATACGCTGGGGGGAAATGGTGGTTACAGGAACTGGCACCAAACATACTTGTGACTCCATTATGGCCTTTTGTCAAGCCAGCAACACTCGACTGGTTTGTTTTAATAGTCTCCTCCAGCCGATCGCTCTTTGGTGCCCCATCAGAGCCCTCGCTGCCCCGGCCATTGCAGCCACTTTCCGAGGAGGAGCTGTTTGGAGAAGGTGGCACAGGTGAAGAGGACGACTGGAAACCGCTGTCTGAGCTCTCGCTGTGACATGAGGCTGGGCTAGATGCCGAGCTTGAAGAGCTGATGTAAGCTATCACACCCCCTAAGGCAAGAAAAAAAAAGGCGGCACAGTGACATAACAAGCAGACATGCACTGCTGCCATGTGAGCCACGCCATGACCCAGCACCACCAGACCCAGCCATCACGTGTTCCTGGGCACACTCCTTTCCCTCCCTCCCTCCCTCCCTCCAGCTTGCTCCTCTCCATTTGTTTTCAAGGGCTGACCTCCCAGTCTGCCCCATTCCCTTCTTTCCTCTTATCAGCCTCCTCTGATCAAAGTCAAGCTGAAACAGCAGACCCAAAGAACAGAGCAACAAACCATGCTGCAGGATGGGGCAGTGGGAGAGGCAACAGGGAGGCCCAGAGAGGGCTTCCCTGGCCACCCTCTGAGCAGAGCTCATCTGGAGCCACAGCAAAGCCAGGCCCTTACAGTGCTGTGGAGCTGGAACGCAAACAAGCTAGGTTAGGGACAGAAATAGGGCAAGCAGAAAGACTTCATGCAGGCTGCGTGCCAGAGGCACAGAAAGGAAGGACTGGGAGGTGCTCATGATGCAAAAGGGAAGGGGGCAAGGGAAAGTAATTGCACTGCAGCCTGTTTAACCTATTGAGCACCATATACCCAACTGCAAGCCTTTGCAGCGCTTCTAGCGGCAGCTAAACTCCACCTGCTAGGCTGCTATTCACAGTCTCTGTCTTGCCGTGTCTTGCTATCTGACGCACTTGAGAATCCCTCAAATGAAACAGCTTTTTGTCCTCAGATAGACCTCAGAGCAGTTCTTGGCTTTTCACAGGCTCCTTTTTCTTACTTCTAAGCAAGAGAAAGTTGTTTTCACTTCACTGGAGTTTGTCTCCAAGGCTCAGCATTTCAAAAGCCAATGTGAAAACATTATTTCACACAAGTACTTCAATAGTGAAAGCCACTCCATTGCTCAAATAAACTACACTCTGCAACCTCACGCGTGTACTGCTGTTTAGAGTGTTTTCACAGACAAGTCAGGACAACTTCACACACCAGTAAGGATTAAAAAGTTTACAAGGGCCATTCGCTCGCTTCCTCTGGAGGAATAAAAGCATTGGTGTCTTCAGGTCCTTGGTCAACTGAGCTAGCATGGCAGGTTGGGGCTGCAGCTCCCCACATTAGCCATCACCTCCTCACAGATAAAGGCAGCGCTGTTATACAACCCTGAAAAGATCACTGCTTGCAGGCAGACAAATTTTCATTACTTCTATCAGCTGTAATGGTCCTCTCAGCATTTCTGCAGCAGCTTCACTGGCCCATTTCCTTTTTATCATCTAATGGTTTCTACCAAGGAAACCACCAACACCATGAAGAAGCATGCAGCACAGGATCCCCTGCCTGGTGGGGCAGAAGTCAGACCACACAGCTGCGTGAGACATGCACTACATGCAAGCTGCTTCCACATTCCTGGGCACTAGTGCCCCTATGCCCCACCACAGCCATCATTCCTGTACAGATTGTGTTCTGTTCCAATAAATCCTCCCTGCGGCACAGCACACATTCGGGATTGGGGGTTTTTGGAGCAAGGAGAATTGCAAGGGAGACACGGGGCCAGCAACAACATGAGGAAAAGACTTTGCCAAACACCTGCATTAGTGCCAGACACCACCCATCTGACAAAGGTCTAGGTGCACGTGCCTCTGCCAGGTCAAAGCTCGCAGTCCACCTGCTCCGAGGGAAGCACTAGGTTCCTTCTTAGCAGTCACCATCCTTATCTGCAAAGGGCAGAGCAGGGCACACAAACACAGTCCCTGCAGAGAACTCCCGTGTTCCTCCACACTGCCACCTCATCCCACTATCGCTAAACTCTGCCTCATAAACACCGATGCTCCTTCTCTCTCAAGGGTAACACCAATGTCACAGGGGAGCACGGGAAGGGTATGCCTATGGGGGGATGTTCACCCCTTGTCTTCCGAAAGCCTAAGGAGCCCACAGAGTCGTGCTGCTGCTGTATCCTAGGGAGCTTGTCAGTCTTGTCTGCATCACGGTCAAGACTCCCATTACTTTTCTTATTTTAGAAGCTATGTCTCCCTGTGAACCTTATTTTTGTTTGGTCAGCAGTCAGAGCCAATTCCCATACAATAGCTTAGGGTGACAGCTCAAAACAAAGAGCAGTCCCGGATCTATGCACTGGTTGGGTTTTTTACACTGATATCCTGCAGAAATGGACCCCCGACGGCCGGTGGATGAGGCAGTCCCGGGTTTTGCTAAGGGAACCCGGTGCACCGATTCAATTCATGAGGGAAGGGGGAAACACCGTAGCGTGCAAGCATCTGTAACGAAGGTGTAACAATGCAGAAGCGCGAAGGAGGCGGCAAACTGGGTCGACGCTTAACCGCTTCCCCCGGCACCAAGGACGGTGCTGCGGGGGCACCACTGTCCGCCCTTCGATAGCGGGGAAGAGAAGGACGCAGGGAGCAGGACCCGGGCCCGCCGGGCAGAGCGGGGCTGTGCGGGAAGCGCCCGTCCCGCCCCCCCCTCCCCGTTACACAACGCCTCCCCCGAGCACCGGGCCGCTCCACGTGCGGGGAGGCGGGCAGGCAGACCCCGCCGCCGCACACGGCCGCGCGCGTGCGGGCACTACCCCTCTCCCCCCCCACCGGGACCTCACACTCCCTCCTCCCACCCCCCGACCGCGGCCTGGCGCGGCTGGGGCGGAGCCGGGCCCGCCGCAGCCCCACGTGTCCCCGTCGCGCCCCGCCGCCGCCGCCGCCCCGAATGTAGGTCACCAAAACAGCGGCCGCCTCACGTGTCCGCGCCGCCAGCCGCCCCGCGCCGCCGCCCCGGCACTATTATGCAATCCGCGCGTCACCGCCCCGCAAGGCCAATGAGCGGGCACGCCGCGCGGAACGTAAACACAGCGCGCACATGGCTCGCCCGGCGGGTCCATGTGAGGCAGCGCGCCGCCGTCCCGGACACCAGCGGGGCCGCGGCCGGGCAAGCGCCGCTGCTCGCCGTGCTCCCCCCCCAACACACACCCCGTGGCGCCACCGGCAGCCCCTGCCCGCCCGGCCCGGCGGGACTACCCCGTGCGCAAATAACCCCCCGGCCCGCAGCGGCTGCTTACCCGCGCTGACTTCCATGGCGGCCTCCTCCCGCAGGGGCAGGGGCGGCGCCGCGCTGGGCTCCGCCGGGCCCGGCACGGCTATACTCAGCTCCGCTCGATCTCAGTCTCTCCTGCGCCCGTCCGCCGCCTCAGCGCTACATGCAGAGGGCGGGCGGAAAGCGTCTGCGCTCTGTCCTGTCCTGTCCTGTCCTGCCCGAGCGGCTGCAGCAAGTGCCACCCGCCCCGCCGCGGTGCCCTCCCCTTTACAACAAAAGGGATCGGGAGCCGCGCAGAGTGCGGCACCGCCGCCCGCCCGGCCCGGCCCCAGCCCCGCCCCGCCGGCCCCGCCCCGCCCCCGGCCGCCCCCCTCACCCAGTGACACACTTTCATCCGCGCCGCGCGGGCCGCGGGAGCTCACGTGCGGCGGGCGCGTGCGTGGGGGCACTGCGGCGGTAGCGGTGCGGGGGGGTGCCGTGCCCCTGTGGTGAAGACACAGCAACCGGTCACCTCTGCGGGGCACGGGGACGGAGCACCGCGGCCGTGTCAGCATCCGCCGGTGGCCTCTCCGCGCACAGCATCGGCAGGAAATGCCGGTGCTCTGGTTGCCGCAGCTCATCCTTTGCGTCTGTGCGGCTGAGCGGAGCGGAGCAGCTGCGAGCGCGGGTGTGATCCCTGCTCTTGAGAGGGGGAAAGGAAAAGCCGGGAGAAACACCTCGGCAGTGCGCACACCGCTTCACGCGCCACAGAGCCTCCAGGCGCGGGTCTACGCCCGCTCCCGCCTTCCCAAAACCGGGAAAGGCACCTCTGGGGAAAACCCCCCAGAGGACCCACTGCGGGTCGAAAGCAGGGATGTCTCCGGCCGGGGGGGCCATGCTCCACACTCCCATCTCCTGCTCCCAGTAGGGAACCCATAAAGAAACATAATCCCTGTCAGCACTAAGGAGGGGAGGCTCTCCAGCAAGTGGAGCCCGAAATGCTCTTCCTCGCCGCAGCAGAGGCACGGGGGATGCGGTGTATTTTGACCTCCTCCGGCTAAGAGGAAGGCACTAAGGTTAAATGAGGTCAAGGAGTGGGGGTTAAACACAGCTAAATGTAGTTTGCCGCCTCCTAATTTGGGTGAGTTTCCTTTCGTCTCGAATGAGGTAAACAGGTCAGTTTGGGAGAGCTTCCTCACTTCTCGAATTAGGTAAACGGGTGAGCTTTCCTGTGTTTCTACCTGCAGCCCAGGAGCCATGAGGCATCCAGCTTTCCTCTAGGTCCACAGGCAGCACCCACCACCATTTCCAAGCCCCAGATTCCTATAGCGAAAGCTTTTTGTCCTCATACCCCCAGCTTTCCTCCTCAAAACTGTTTCCTAAGCCCAGCTGCATTGTCCCTGGCTGTATCACACAGCTCCTGCCTGCTCAGAAGTGCTGAGCACAGCCAGGAACAGGGCACAACATCCCACCCTTCCTTCCCTGGTTGGGTCTCCATCTCCCTCCTCTGCTTGGCCGCTGGTCTTCATAAACCAAGCACAAACTTGATGTGGTTTAGATGAGTCACATCAAACCTCTCAACAGCTGGAATTGGCCAACAAACTCCAAGGAGAATATAGTGTATAAATCAGAATCTCATAGAAAACCAAACTGAACATCAGGAACAACAGCAGAAAGTCCTCTCTGTCTGTGCATTCTGTGCCTTTGGGATTGTTTTTGTTATTTTGGGGTCATAGCAAAGCAGATGCTTGTTTAATATCCGCTAACCAGTGGCTTACCAACCCTAGATGTTCACTGAGATTGCCAAGAAATATACAGGACTCGAGTCCTAATAGTTAAGGCAGTGGACTTCACATTTGCAGGTGGTGGTAGAAGCACCCTGAGATGAGTATGCAGGCATTGACCCTCAGACCAAAGGTCCAGCCAGCCTGCTTACGTGGTGCTCAAGGGAGGCTTCAGGTTTTTTGGGTCCATGGACACCATTCCTTAGAATGGACAATAAGGGGAAGGACTGCTCCCCCACTTCCTCTGTGGGCAAGGACAAATCCTGCTGCTCCTGCCTGGCGGGACAAATGGGAATGGCAACATAGGCAGCTTCACAGGATGCCATAGGGAGAGGCCGTCACAGTATTGCTCACAATCTCAATCTCTCTTCTTTACCACCAGGACAGGACTTTTCTCCTCCCAGAGGGATTCTAGCCTCTAATATCTTCTACCATCTCCTTTGGAGACTCTCAGGGATTATTAGAGCAGTTTCACCCTGCAGCTCTGAGCCACCCCACCTAGGTGAACCCTTTCCTTGGGATTGCTCCCTGTGCTACCATACTACCTTGAACTGCTCCCTATACTCCCATTCCACATCCTGTCTCATTCCTCTCCTGAGATGGCTCCACACACACACATGCAGGTTGGAAGAACCAAGCACTTCCCTCAGGGAGAGAGTATGGGAAAAGCAAGTCATGGGCCCATCACCCGATTTTCCACTCAGGATCCTTGTCTACAACAGTAGAGGAAGCCAAAAGGTGCGTTTCCTGAGAAGGTCCAGCAGGTAGAGCTGGCTGTGTGTAGCCATGGGATGGTGCAACTGGTGTAACTCCCATTCTGGAGCTCTTAATGGGGAAGGTCTTGTCCACTCCTGTGCAGAGCACAGAGATATGTTCTGTCACAGTAGTCTGTGGAAGGCACTTAGGTGTTTGGAGGAGAAAACTGTCTTAGAGAGCATCAAGGTTTGATTCTTCCCTGTAACCTGAGGGAAGACAACACTCTGCCAATGGGCTGCAATACAGAAGCCAAGTTTTTCTTCAGCCTCTTTCTGCCTACCTTTTCTAAACCCACATGAACAGCTGGCATAATGACCTCTGACTCTGGATGCTGACCAAGCTGTGGTGCCTGGGCTGCTTCTTGTTCTGTAAGTAACATTCCCTTCAAGAGGTAATGGTCAGTGGGTGTTCCCTGATCCCCATGCAGAGATGGAGTTCCTTCTGTGTTGTTCACCCTTCCATGAAGGACAAAGCAAATCCTGGCATTACTGAGGGACTGTGTACTGCTGGCATTCACCTTTCCAACCTGAAGGTTGGGTGGGCAGTAGGATGAGTACCTGAAGAGCAATTGAGAATCAATGTGTTTGGCTGGTTCTCTGAATCCTTCAGCCTCCATTTACTGAAGATGAAGCTCTCTGCAGAAAACACTGAAGTGGGACATTGCAAATGAAGGGGCAGAAGAGGAGAAAAAGTATAGAAAGTGGAACAGAAATCTTCCCACCCCAGGGAGGCAATACAAACATGTCCCCCTCTTTCCTCCCACCCCACACAGGTGGCACAGCTAAAACTGCGTATTTAAATTCCAGAGGTTGCAGAATTACTCCCACCTGTACCACAGACTCTCCTACCTCTGGATGGGGGACGGCACAACAATGTTGCACCAGCTGATGCTGACTTAACAGTTAAGTGCAGTTGATAGCTGGATGGTGGGACAGGAAGCACTTCGGTCACCTCACCAAAGGTATGTGGAGGATGATGACTCCTTTTCCTCAGGCGTGAAATGCTGGTGGTTGCTCAGGTCAGGACAGAATGCCTGCAACTATCTGCCCCTGTGGAGGGGCCCTCCTAATCCCAATAAACGTCTACACACCACCCAGGAACATAGGAGTTCCCATCAACAAGCATTTGTCTGCTTTTGTACGAGCTGGATTTCTTCAGTGCCTGACACATTTACAATAATATTAATTTGATCCCAGACACATACTTTGCAAAGACAGAAAAAATTGTTTACAAGAAGAGTGCCAAGGAGCAGCATATGTTCTGGCCCCAGCAGCTCCTCATATTTTCTGTTTCTTTGTTCCTTACTACCTCAGGAGAAATTCCTAACCTCGCATTTGTCTTTTTGACTGATGCTCAGAACAACACTGACATTTGCACAGATCTGCAGTGAGACCACGTTCTCTTCCCTGGTCATTTGCAGCTTATGATGGCTTACGTATAATAGAAGTTATCTTTTCCCTTAGAAAATTCTTGCTGTTTTTCTGTCTGGCCAGTCTGTTTGACTGCTGAAACTCCCAGTCATCTGTCTGTACTGAAAAATCTGTGCTCCACGACTGCAGGTAGAACTAATTCATACCAGTACACTTCTCTCAGGTGAGGCAACTGATATCAAACTTATCCTTGCCTTTCAAGCTTCTTTTAAAGCAAAGGTTTACTTGCTTTCTTCAGTTGCTAGCTTAAACGTTGCCCTCTAAAATGCATTATAATGATAGCTATAACTGTGGCTTCTTTCCTACATTCAATGATATAAATAGCAATAACTCATCTAACTAATCTTAGGCTCTGAAGCCAGTGGAAATTTTTCTATTGATTAGAGTTGGCTTGGGTCAAGCCTTACACTGTGTTTTCTGACCCCTTGCCCTACTTATTCTCCAATTCTATTTCTCATACATTTAGATTACTGACTTTTTTTCTCTCTGTTGAACAGAAATCCTGATAAGATGGTCCCAGAGGTCTTTAGCTTGTCATTGCACCCCTTCATAGGCTGAATGTCTGTTGAATGCTTTAGGAAGAAGCAAAAGCTAAATATAGGGTAATTTAAAGCCTACCCATTAAGGGCATGCCTACATGACATGAATGCAACTAGCTTAGGTACTGGGAGCAGTGTAGTCATGGGGCTAAGTATAACCGAAACAGAGGAACTGGCTCACAAACTGTTCCCCCTTGCTCACATCCTGTCTCTCAGTGCCAAGTATCAGCCTGGGAGGAAGACAGAAATGCTCATAATAGACAGTTATATGCTAACTTGCCCATAGGGTAACTTTCTTCCCGATTCATGTCTTTAGCAGTCAGTTAACAGCCTGAAGCACGTAACAGGTCTGCTTTTCTCTCTTACCTTATTGCAGATGTGCTTTTTATTCATATAAATTGATAATGCAAGTAGCCTTCTAGGCTGTTTGAAATGATAGGAAATAACCTCACACAACAGTGACATATTACAACTAAGCTTAGGTGCTGCTGCACATTTTAATGGAAGGTGAAGACTTGGATCTTTAGTCCAGAAAGACAAAGCATTAATTTTGCATTAACTAAAGTTATGTTATATGGCAGTAATATCACTGCTCACCTTCTCCTTTTTGTGCTATGTTACTTAATTTGCTGGGACATCATCTATTTATCCAGTAATAAACTCATCAACCACTGAAACAAAGATGGCAATAGTTACTGCTTTATTCGTGATTTTGGGGAGCAAAGCAGAATGGATTGTGCAAAGAATGTGCAAAGAGCTACTTTTCACTTTCACTGAAACACTAAGACTTATGTGGCTTAACTACAGGTGATTTCTAACTACATATTGTAGTGCCTTGCAGAAGACATCAGCAGTATTGTGTTGAAGGCACAGGGCACAGACAACCCCTGCCTTTTGCTCTGACAGCTGGCATCCCCTTCTCCCCACCACCTAACCCTCTCTGGGGACAACTGCGTTTCTCTCTCTGGTGTCTTGCATAATAAGCATCCTTCTGAGACTGGATTTTCTTTTGCCTCTTTGAACCTGTCTTACACTGCAGTGTCCTGCAGAGCAGCTTACTTCAAGTCACTGATGCTTACTAGGAAGTTAGCTAAGCTGCCTGCTTCCAGTGGCCACGTTGGTACTGGGTGACACGGTACTGGCCAGGACATCCCCAGAGTGGTGGCACTGCTGTCACTGGATCAAAACCACTGCTTCAGAAGTCATGTAGCTCGGCTCCACCATTTCCCTTCTGAGCCCTCAGGGCCACCACAACATAAATCCAGTTTGCCTTTTCTCTTTGTAAACTACGCTAATCTTTGGAGGGATGTGCTACAACAAAAACACAAAGCACAGTCCTGGACAGAACAAAGATGGAAATGATGCCTCCTCCTCATCTGGGCCCTAAATAGCCCAAGACTGTAGAAAATGAACAGCCTTTCACTACAGCGGCCATTTGTTCCTGTGCATTGGCCCCAGTGGAGAGGACTGCCTTTTTGCCAGTCAAAACACAGGTAACTATATTCAAATGAACACAGCAGATCTATATAGTGCAATATTTTGCCCCAGTCATTGGCTCACCCTAGCTGACTTGGAGGTCAAAAGATGATTTAAGGCCTAATGCTTCAAGGTGCTGAGTTGTATCAGGATAGGATGCATGGAACACCATATGAAACCTTGTGTCCTCCTGGATTAGGTCCAACTGGTCTAATTCTTGTTCTGAAAAGCTGGCTTCTGTATTCTGCTAAGAGCCCAAAGAGTTAAAGTTATTAACTGACTTCAGAATAAAATGCATTAGGAATAAATATGCTTTAGGATAAACCTATTAAATGGATAAAAATGCCATTACCAGTGGTGAAATATGATTGTGTGACCTTTTAAATAAATAAGCCTGCTATACACCAAATTATGTCAGATAATAAGCTTTATACATGATAAAGTCATGCAGTAGGTCTCAATCTTCAGGCATTTGATGAAATACCACTCACCATAAAGGGCTTTGGAAATGTTACACTAAAGAAAATTGCTTCCAGCTATAAACACTTAAACTGTTAAAACAAATGTAGTTTCTCTCATAAAATCCTATGCAAGGCATTGGTAGCTAGAGTGAAACCTTACTAGAAACAAACCTGAGCTTATCCAAACAATTTTGCAAATATGCAACACTTCTTAAAATAACTCATATTCCAGATAAATCTTGAATAACTCTATTGAAAACAAAAGGGGTTGGAATCCTGTAAAACCAGTGGAAGATCCAAATTATGTTCATAAGGTCTTAGAAATATGTTTGTGGATATTGCTGGATGCAAACATTGCTATGGATCCAAACCTACAGTTGTAGTTTTGGCACTTGTACGAGCAGTGGTAATACAACCGTCTTTGGCTGCCCTGAATCCTGCGCCTGTCTGTGTTATGCCTCAGCAACTGGCCCAGATTACTCCTGACACAATGATATTCCTATTGAGGAACCATTCATGTTTGATGTGATGGAAACAGAGTTGGATGATATCAGCCTCATGAATAAAGACAGGCATGCATTTAGTCAAATTCTGCTACCTGCTTCACATGTGACAAAACTGGCTCTCCACTGTAAGTCAAAGAACTTTCTGCTTTAACCCATTACAAGTACGATGGAATGAAGCAAATCCTTACATTCCTTCTAGTGACTTGGAGCAAAGCAACTATAAAATCATCATGGTCACTTCATCTACTGTTACATGAACTTTAGTGGATGCATATGATTCCCAGCTAGGGTCTCAAACACAACTCTAGGGATTGGAAATACTCCTGGAACCCCATGTCACAATCAATTATCTTCTCCAAAAGGTGATATCAGACTTTAACAAAAAGGAGCATTCCTGTTTCTTCTCTTTCTTTTTTTTTTTTTTTTTTTTTT
>NDXB01017400.1:227085-250817 GCA_002631895.1 Agapornis roseicollis | reverse complement strand
CTTTTTTTTTTTTTTTTTTTTTTTTTTTTTTTTTTTTTTCCTGAACTGGGAGGATGCAAACCCTTTTTTTGAGGATAGAAAGGATCTTCCCAACCTCCACCTGCAAACACTCAGAATTGTCACCAATGTTCAATCACAGAATCATAGAATCACAGAGTGGTTTGGGTTGGAAACAACCTTAAGATCATCTAGTTCCAACCCCCCTGCCATAAGCAGGGACACCTCACACTAAACCATGTCACCCAAGGCTCTGTCCAACCCAGCCTTGAACACTGCCAGGGATGAAGCATCCACAGCTGCCCTGGGCAACCCATTCCAGTGCCTCACCACCCTCACGGTAAAGAACTTCTTTCTTATATCTAACCTGAACTTCCACTGTTTTAGTTTAAACCTGTTACCCATTGTCCTATGCAGTACAAAATTTTCTACGAGGTGCACTGAAAGAGACATAGCAAATTTCAAGCACACAAAAGAATCCAGCTTTGTCCCAGCTCCCAAAACCAGCACTCCCCCAACCTTAGGCATTTTTACTGCAGAGAAACAGATACATTTTCCACAACTGGCTTTAGTGGTTCTGCTAAATAGAGCAAGGTGCACCATGCTGAACACAACATAGGAATGGGTGGCATCATGAGGCTCACAGTGAAATTTCATCTTCTTTTCCTAACCAATTGTAGCACAATGTCTAGAAACAAATAATATGTCTATTCTGGGCAGGAGCTCAGCTGCATCATGAAAATGTCTTGAGGCACTTGCCATTTTGCTTTATTGCAGCTCCTCAAAGCCAGTCAATCGTAAGCATCCCTCTCACAGAGAAGGCACATTACCAGCTGTGAAGGATGACTGCTTGTTATATAATCCTGCCAAATCCTTAATACAGCAGTTCTCAGTGAACAACCTTCTTGCTCTGAGTCATCTGGAAAGTCTCTGGTTCAGTGAGCTTCCAGGAGCAGGCCATTAAACCAGGTTGTATTTCCACTTCCCATTTCAAATTACAGTTGGCATCACCCATGAGTCAAGGCAATCATTTTCTCCTTACCTACCTTCAGATGCCATCCTGCATATGGATCAGCTTCTGCTGAGCCAGAAGTCCCGTGGGAGTTCCCAGCTAGCTCTGGGTAGCTGTTGGCATGCATGTCCTGATGCAGGCACCAAGCAGGACACTCCAAGGGCACTCACGGTGCAAGAAAATCCTTACCCTTTTCTTCATAGAACTGGGATACTCTGTGCAGGGCTGGGTTTGCTCCATGCTTGCCAGCCTTTCTTCAAGCACTCTTTGCTGGTCCCTGTTAGAAGTAAATACTGTGTCCATTAGACCTCGGGACTGACCCTGCGTGGCCATTCACATGGTGGGAGGCCAGGCACTGCCAAATGAAATATCCCTGCTCCGATTTCCCCTTTGAGGTAATGCCAGTCCTGGGTCATGGATCTCAGCAGGACATGTTATGCTGGGGCTATCTTGGAGTTAGGAAGTCTCCACCTCTGAGCTGGCCAGTTTAAACTTACTGCTCTCCATCTCTTCTCCCAGATAGCCAGAGTCAGCTCTTCTGACAGTGGGGTAGGCACATAAAGCTTGGAAGCTCACCTTTTACAAACCCAAACAACTACAGCTTTGGCAACCTCACTGCTATTGAACAGCAGCAAAAAGAGCCAAGTCAGCAGCAAGCAGCAGCCTGTTGCACAGGGCTGTAACAAAGTTAGGAAAAACAGGATGGGCCAGGTTGGGTTGGCTGGTAGGTGCTGAAGGAGCTGGTCCAGGGTAACCACTTCAGGGCCCAAAGAGGGGAAAGATGGAAGATAATTGCTTCCCCAGTTTGTTGTCTCACTCCTCTGCATATGACAAAATCACTTCAGCCTTTACTGTTATTACAAGGCTCCTCTGAGAGGACCATACAATTCAGTATTCAAACTGTAGTGTAATTAATATAATTTTAGGGCATTTTGCAAAAAACATCAAGTTTCAGTGTTCACTACGACCTAGATGAACCTCCCACTCTGCAGTTCATTTCCACACAGTCATAATTTGACTAAAACAATTATTCAGGCTCTAACCAAACATTTTTATTCCTTATTTTAACATTCTTTTTCTTAAAACAAGTTAAAACTTCAGAATGTTGCCAGAACGACACCTGTTAGAAGGCAAGATCATTTATTAGAGAGGTATTTTAAAGTTTTCAGTTCTAAATGGCTGAGACCATCACTGGAGAAAACAGAACTCGTGTGTGCCATATGTTTTCCATAGGTTTATGATTCTTGTATTTTTTATTGAACTAGCCAATGAAAAAATTAACTATGGCAGAGTTTTTCATTTAGCCTCAGGAGTCAGAACAGTGATTCAGCTGTTCACAGTGGGCTATTTTTTCTTCTCCTCTTTTCCTTCTTGGCAACATAAATCATAAATCTAAGAATTGGGTTCCTTTAAAATTGCTGCTTGGGTAAAACAGGGCCCAAAACCCAAACAACAAGTGTAATGCAAAATGTGTATCACACATAAAAGGCAGAAATTGCCTTCCCAGTACAAATCATTGGCGTTAACATGAAAAACTTAGTATTTCACTATCAGTTTATATGGGTTTTTAGATTCTACCTATTAAGAATGAACTACCAGCAGTCTATCAGAAATAAAACTACCCACATTAAGACTGGGAATTAGATTCTCCAGATACAGTAGATCTAACTGAATCACATGTTTTGTATAAATAACGTATGTATGAATCTATTTTTAAAAAAAATCAAGACAGTTCCTTCCATATCCACTTCTTTTCCAGGATTTATAAATATTAACTGGTTTATATCTGTCCTTGACTTTTCTTGTGTGCCTGAACCTTACTTCGTGTTTTCTTCCGTAAATAAGATTGTGAGCAGATGTTGTGTAGCAGACATTCTCCATCAACACCTGTATCGATATCTTGTAAACAAAGTGAAAATAATACAAAGCTTTCTATTTTACTTTGCTATGACTTTGTTTAACCGTGCATTGACAGAGCAGCTTCCCAGATAGTTGCAAAGAACACAGCAACCCGTAAGACATCTTTATACGTAGCTCTGAATGAACTGAAAACACAAAGCTCAAAACATGTTACTTGTAAACGTTGTGTAACTTGCTATCTAAACTCATCTGACTAATGACGAAACCCATGAGAGATACAGGTGGATCATAAGAGCAGATGAGTTGAAGTGCCGCCATTCTCATACAAGGAAAGGGTTTAAATAATTGCTTGTTAGTCACAGAAAAACAATGCTGGAAGAAATATGTATAAATAAATAAATGAATGAGTGAACACCAGACTAATGAGCTACTTCCTCCACTTGGTTTATGAGCTCTCTGGGGATGGCTACTCATTTTCATTACACATGTGGACACAGCACAAAGTATAATAGGGTCTTGGTTTCTGCTGCTGCTCTGGCTATTGACACACACAGGTGATGATGCCTGGAAGATGGAGGCCTTAGGTGTTGGACATAGAGCCTTTCACAGCCTACAGTTCACAGCATCACATGAGAACCATCCTTCTGCTCTGCATTTAGCGCAGTGCAGTGGCTGCCTTGTCTGTCAGGGTTGCAGATCGACACCAGAGCTGCAGGCATGTGGAGTTACTCTGTGCTGAGGAGTCTTGGGTCCAGCCAGGTTTATACCTAGGGGACCTCATCACTGAAACTTGGCTGACGAACCTGCTGGACCCTCCTCTGCAATATGCTCCTGTCACCAGCCAGCACCAGGGCACTAATAAGCCCCATTGGAAGCCAGCTTACTTGTCCTCTTTTTTCTTCTCCTTTCCTTTTTTAACTTCAATGTGCCTCTTCATTCTTGTGTTTCCAAGGGAACTTCTGAACTTGCACGTGGATGGTTGGCCAGCTTGGGTCCAGAAGTGTGCCTCCACAACAGGTTGCAGAACCCGTAAGGAGCCAGCCAGGGTCCAACATGCTAACTAGCAAGGGTTTCTTCTAAGGCCTAATACCTGGAAGGCAACATGGGGAGACCTGAGCAGGCTTGGAAGGCGGCACAATCTCAGCCAGCATTGATCTTCACAGAGCCAGGCTTAATTTAATCACTTATTTGCTCCCACTGAGCTCAGTGATCTTTAGGATACACAGGTCTTCATTTCCCTGAATGATAGAGAGCTGACAGTACCTAATGAGATTAAATGTCACCTTCATTACAGAAGAGCCTTTAGTTTTATGACATAATTGAACAGCATTTGAAACCAAAGAAAAGCATGCTGTCTTAAGTTTCAGGCAGTGGCAAGGGGCCCAGAGGAACTGTGTTCCAGTCCTGGCTTTGCCAGAGGGCTCTTTGGGCACATGAGGCAAGAGCAGGATAGCCACCAAATTAAAGGTTACATAAGCAGTGTAGCTCAGGCACTTCCTAACTTTAGGGAGCTAGACTTTGCCACCTAAACACTCTGCATGTAATCATTAAATTGAGGCTGACTCAGAACCTTGACACATGAAGAGAACAACCCACAGGCTCTCCATCCTTTCATACAGCTTTACATTTCAAGCAATTACTTGAAAAGGACTGGATCAAAAAAGTTGGTGCTTCCCCAGAGCCCCAGAAAGGAGCATCCAATTCAAATACAAATTGCTTTTCTGGTGGCTGGGACAGTGTTTCCACCACTCTGGGTATTTTGGCTTGATACTCTCAGAATTAGACCTGTGTGCACTGCAAGAGAACTGTACAAGGGCAAAAGAGATGGTGGGTTTTCCCCACATTAGAAAGTGAGTAGATAAAAAGAGTAGAAATCAGGCTCTATTTTTAGAGTCTAGCTTTTTAATTCATTAGCTAGATGAGACCATTCACATGCAATTGCTTTTCTCACTGGGTCAAGGCTAGTGAACTGCTGCATTACTAGGATAGATGTAAGAGAGCAACTCGAGTTACTACTCTCCTCCGTTGCTAATTCCTTCATTCTAAGATTCCCACAAAATCACCAGCAACATTCAACAACCTTCAGCTGCAGGGAAGGAGCCAACCTCCTCCATTAGAATCTGTGCCTACTGCAGGCAACACACTGCTGCCTTGCAGAGACTTCCAGTGCTTTGGAGACAATGGAAGGAAACAATTACTCTTTCTGTTGATTAGCAAATTAACAAGTCTGCTTTTCAACGTGGCTAATGTTGCCAATTAAGGAACACTTTATTAGCTACATGGATGGGAGTTTACTACTCAGTTATTTCAAGTACATGCTGAATCACACGGTCTGTTTACACATCACACCCTTCAGGAGGACAGAATTAGTTTCTAATAGTGGCTGAGTTATTTGCCAGGCCCTCACCTTCTACCAAAAGCTAAGCAAATAGTTAATTGAGGGGGCTTACACAAAAGCGAAATCCAGCTTGATAAAAATTTACAGGCAACTCTTTTCAGCAACACTCGATGTCAGGCTGAAAACAGGCTGGTACCACACAGCCCTGCTTCTCTGCAGTTCAACTGTGGCTTGGAAAGAGATTATTGGATCCCTCTGTGTCTTAAATTTCACTAATGAAATTTCTGATGCTTCCTTATCCTTCTCCCTGCCCTCCTTCAGCTACAGTTTAGTATCCCTGTTTGAGGCAGACTCTTAGTGTCTAAGGAGGGATGAACTCAAGTAACAGCCTCTCACTAGGGCTATGGTCTGGGTGACTGGTTTTCACCAAACTGTTGAAGAACATAGGCTTGCAATCTGTTCAATTTGCACAAGCACAGAAGGCAATTCCCAGGCTATGAGGGGAAACCCCAGGCAGTTCCTGTGGGGCCCCCCCCCCCCCCCACGTGCAAGACATTCTGTACCCTGTCAAACGACACACAGCATTAGTGCCAACTGCCCAGTTGCCAGCCATCACCTTCCCCCATCAATGGCAAGGGTCCTGAACAACTTAACCAGACCAAATGCAGTGTCACCAGACTCAAAGCTGCTACCCTGTAAATAAAGCAATGGGCACCTTGGTTATACTGGCACCACCTTAGATCATCACACCTACAAAAGGGAGAGATCAGCCCCCTCTCTACAGTATCACCCTCAGGAGAGACCTCATTCACCAAATCTGTTCCTACAAACATTCACATCCTCTCCTGCAGCACGGGAGCTGCTTTCAAGGATGCTCACATTATTTTACTGGGAAGCTTAAAAACCTCCAAATCAATAAAAATCTTTTCTGAGAGAGGCAGATAGCACTTTTTAACATAAAATGACTTTTCTATTTTTCCCTTGTTTGAACCAAAAAGACACCATGAAAGGACTGGCCCCTTGAACTGTTCTTCCTGGCTTGAAGAACAGACTGCCAAAGTCTCTTCTTCAGGCTACCATCTTCCTTTAAGAACTTAAAGATCAAATTCAGTTAATTACTCAGTTTGAAGGACAAATCTTGACATTTCAGTCCCAGCACTTTTTCTAGTATGTTTCCACATCCCAAGTTGAAGCACCAGAAAGACACAGCCACTTCTTAGGCCTTTTATCAATCCCTTTTCCCACCACAACCAAATGGATGTGGAATGAAACCTGTGGAAGCAAGGACAGCTGTCCAGCTAATTTAGCAGAAATTGCACTGTTTATGTGCAAGCTGACTTCATGCTGGCAGTCATGCTGTAATTTCACAAAATGCAGCCTAAAATATGCTCATCTATAACTGTCATGCAAATGTGATTAATCCTAACAACACAGAGTAAACTGGAATGCAGCTCTTTAACACCAGAGAAACGTTTTCTGTTCTGGTGTCAAAAGGCAGATCTGAAGAACATCGTCCACTGCAAAATATAAAATGAACAGCCTGGCATCTTGCACAAATGAATACTTACCCTACAGTCAGGATTTTATTATTCAACCTAAAAGATTGTACAGTTCTTTGCGAAGTGTCTGTATTTAAGATAACACATGCTTTAATGAACTTGGCAAGCCTTACCTTTCTATTTTGTGCTTAGTTGATTTGGCCAATGTTTGCTGGTAACAGAGGTTAGGCTCAAGAGCTGATTTCACACTTAAGACATACAAAAACAACTTGAAAAATAAAGTTGCCATTAGTATTTAATCACCTGTAAAAAATAAACTAGCACTTTCAGTTTACATCTTATTGCACAAGATCAAAGCTGGCCTTCAGTCTAAGCACAGAACACAGATACCCTACAGACAGCAAAGAAGTATACTCAGGCCAACATAAAGAACATAGACCAGCCTGACGGCTTTCAATTCACACTGCACGTCTTCTGTCTTAATCAGAAGTGAAACCCATCACAGAACTCTAAGCTTGAGGCTACAAGGTTCACAAACTTCAGATTACACTGTAAAAAGCCTTTCAAATCTATGACAGTGACATAACTCCTGGAGAATCCCCTGTTTCTCCACATAAACCAAGAAGCAGCAGAAGCACTTGTTAAATTCAACAGTGGGCATGAGCTTTATTAAATCGTTACACGGACAGGAATTAACGGTAACGGTGCAGCTGCAGGGTATTGCGTCTCCTCCAGGCAGCACGGCGCGAGCCGCCGATGGTGTGGTGGAACTTGTGGCCTTTGCCAAGGCCACGGCTCTTCCGCCCAGCTGATGTCAGCCCACGCATCTCCCTGTGCTTGTGGACGGGCTTGGTGATCCATTGGGTGTCAGGGTTGCGCCTGATGGTCTTGTGGAAGGGATCAATCAGGATCACTTCAAAAAACTTGTATGTGGAATCTTCACCAACCCAATAGGAGTTCAAGACTCTGAGAGCCCCACAGTGACGGCCAGCACGCTCCTAGAGGGCAAAATGAATGCAGAAGGATACAGTATCATGGATGCAAGGCACTCTTGATGCAGAAAGATGAAACTCAAACCTAAAGTTCGGTAGGTGCTAGAAATTTCAATTTGCCTCAAGCAACCCTGTCTTCCTCAAAGAACTGTTCCCCTTTTGATGCGAAGATGCAAGAAAAAGTAACAGCTGAAAGTTGTACTAAAAATAGGCTACCTGGATTCCTATGTTAAATGGGTATGAAATGGGTTTTAAGGTATGTAGTGAGGAAGGTGCCTGGTGGATAAAAGAAAGAGCTACTTTGCACACAGAAACACACAATCAGTAAATATCCAGCATTAAAACCAACTTTCACATGTAGATGGAGAGCACAAGTTGCACTTGGGCTGCAGTCATGAAAAACTCATTAGTTTGCACATCCAAAGCTAAAGGGGAGAAAGGCGGTTCTGCAGAGAATTAGCCTACACTGATAGCAGAACAGGAAGAGCTGACAGAACAAGCCTTTGTTCCACTGCTGGCACGTTAGTGCTTGCTATTCCTATCCTCACTTGTAGTTGGAAAAAAAAGAGTCTTACATTTAGAAAGCAGAAGAAAGCAGAAAATACCGATCATACAACTCCACCTGCCTCCCCGTCAAGGATGCTCCTTATTTAAACACTAGAAGTGGGTTTAATCATACAACTTGATCGTCACTGTGGGAAAATACGAACCAATGAAGCCCACCTATCTTCTATCCCAATGGGATCCCAACCTATTGCTCCAGTCTTCTGGTAAACCACACTTGCCGATTTTCTGCATAAGTAATAAAATTCTATCAAGTCCTTGTTTTTTTCTAGCAGGTGAAAGCAACACATATATTAAGCATTAAAACACCATCAACCAGCTTCTATGTGGGGATGGTAGCTGCAGTGGAAGTTTTACATTTCTATTTGAAAAACATACCTCTTTCAAAATAGAATATGCCAGAGTCAGAGAACTTTGAATTAAAACTGAGGCCAAATAACCTCTTCCATGAACTATTGCCACAAGCAAGCATCTAATTGGCTATCAGCTACCTGAGAACAGCATACATGAAGAACATACCATGAGCACTCAAAATACAGAATTGCCTCTTTAATTTAAACTGTGTTTCTTTTAAATTAGTATGTCCCATTTGTGTTTGTTTCCCCCACTTTAGAAAACCCCACCATATTCAAACTGCTGAAGTCAGCTATGAATAGTTTTGAAGTCCTGGGAACAGATAAGTCTTCTGCTCAAGACAGAAAGGCCATGAGAAGCCTTCATTCTTTCATCACTTTTTTGAGATTACAGACTACTATTAATTCTAACACCAACACTAGTACCATGACCTTACAAAACTGATAAAGATCTTATTGAATGGAAGTTTCTGTTTGAAGTATTTTGGCAGGTAACCCTAAAAACAAGTTAGCTACTAAGTTTTGTGCCTGGGAAGTACCAAAGCTTTTAATGAAGAACCAGAAAGTCTCTGGCATGCTACAGGCTTTAAGATAGGAACTCCTCTGTACTATGTAAAAGGACCACTACCTAAAGCTGGTAATACACACAGCATGGCAGGGAACAGAGGTGGGATTCAGTGAAGAGTGAAATCACACCTGAGCATACCTGAACTACTTCTTTGGCCTTACCCTTTTTTCTACTAGGGTTTATACTAGTTGTATGTCTGTCTTTCATCAGAAGTATTGTGGCAAGCTTTAGAAGTGTACACTATGAACTTCAATAAAACATCTATGTAGTACTTTCCCCAGACAAGATTTGTAAACAGCTTTTTCATTTGTCTCAATAGAGCTTTTCAAGACACTCTGAGGCTTTCCTGCCATCAGCATTCAAGATCTTTTACCAGTTACTTGGGTTTTGGTTTGGGTTTTTTTTCCTGTCTCTGAGTATTTTTAGCTTTTACACACCAAGACCTTCCTAAAGCCAAGTGTTTGAGCAATAACCAAAATAGTCACCTCTGCTACGGACTGAAGACTCCGGGCAAACTTCAGCTGGTTAACACCATGATGCACAGGTTTACCATAGGTTGCACCTTTTGGGACTGGGCGTTTACGACCACCACGGCGAACACGGACACGGTAGATAACATAACCTAAAAGAAATGATAACTTAGGAACTAGAGGAATTCTGGAGTGTAGCGATTTTGATGCCCATACAGTATTTCCAACCCCAAAAACTTGTCATGAAATGCTGCAGAAGTAGGTCACTATACCAGTCTGCACCAAAACCTACCACTGGACGTGGCCGTCACAAAATGATTTCATTATTTCCATTGCAACTGAGTAAGAGAAGTGATGTCCTGTTTGTTGTGACTATTTTTCAGTTCTAAACCACAGCTTACAGCACCTTTTAACAACACACTCCCAAACACACTTAAGAACAGCTACATTGCAACACAAAGAAGCACACCCCACCCCAAAACACTCAAAGAAACAACCATCCCAAACACAACAGCCCATAATCTGATGGTAGCATCCACAAGCCTTGCTGAAATCTCCTCAGTGAAAAATTAGGACGTTCATTTTGAAACTTTACAAACAGTAACAGAAGCGTAAATTCTTCCCTTTCCATTTCCATACTCAACATTTCAAGCTGTTTCAAGGATTTCATAGAATCATGGAGCAGTTTGGGTTGGAAGGGTTCTTAAAAGCTCAGCTAGTTCCAGCCCCTCGCCATGGGCAGGGACACCTTCCAGTAGACAAGACTGCTCCAAGCTCTGTCGAACCTGGCCTTGTATACCTGCCAGGGACAGGGCAGCCACAGCTTTGCCAGGCAACCTGTGCCAGGGCCTCAGCACCCTCACAGAGAAGTTCATTCCTAATGCCTTATCTAAATCTACCCTCAAGTTACAGACAGAAGGCCGTTTTCCATAGGTTTCTTTCACTGACCAGTAACTGTTCATCATCTTGCTTACTCAAGCACACACAGCTGTAATAGTCAGAGTAATGCATGATAAAATCTGGGCAGAGAAAGGACACCCTCACACTTAAGGTACCAAAAGCACCAGTAAACTCTTCACCAGTAACACAGCACACAAACAATTAAAGCCAAAGACTACTTGATCTCCATCTACCAAAATGGCCACAGAAGGTGTGAATTCAAAGCTACGTGAAGTAACATTTTATGCTGTGATCACTGCTATCAATTTAACACATTTATAACATGGAAGTTGTGAGTGCTCCACCCCTGGCAGTGTTCAAGGCCAGGTTGGATGAAGCCTTGGGTGACATGGTTTAGTGCGAGGTGTCCCTGCCCATGGCAGGGGGGTTGGAACTAGATGATCTTAAGGTCCTTTCCAACCCTAACTATTCTATGATTAAGTCCATTTTATGCAGGACACCAGTTTCTTGGTGAGTATTTCAGCTGTCACTTAAGGAAGGAAGAAAGCTGACATAAAACCGGGCCACTCCATCATGAAGCCCATGGACTGGACCTCTACATCTCATTACCTTGCTTGGCCTTATATCCCAGCCTGCGAGCTTTGTCTGGTCGAGTGGGTCGGGGAGCTCGATGCAAGGCAGAGAGCTGGCGGTACTGCCAACAGCGGACACGCAGGAGGAACCGCATCACATCCGACTGCTTCTTCCTCCATAGCTCCTGGATGTACTTGTAGGCACCCATGTTTGTCTACCTGCTGAATTGAGGGGTCAATAAGTAACATGCACCACATCCAAATGCAAACTGCTGCCAACAGGGCCACTGCACGAAACCATATATGCAGCACCACTGAAACAGGATGCTCTCAAGCTTCTTTATACCACTGCCATGTCTGCTACCATGGCTCACACATGGCTAAGTCTCCAACATGACACAGGGCTTTTACTTCCTTTTCATGTGTTCTTCAGTGTTAAAGTCCTCAGCTGAGAAATTCTGAGATGCATATATGAGAATCTGGTTAACACCTGAAACAAGTTGTAAATATTTATCTATAAGGAAGCATATGACTGCGAGTGGCGTGGTCTTTACTCTCACATGGGCTGATTACCCCTAAAACGTTTGGGCTCTCCCAAACAACCAGCAGCTGGAATTGAATTCCATCAAACCCTATCCCCAAGTCACCATCAGCAAAACGCAATTCAACTGTTCGCACAAAAAAAAGGCCATTCACGTGTGATTTTCCATACCCCTCGTCTCCCTACCTTCCCATACGGCCCAGCTCTTCCCGTCCCAAGCAACTCCATCTTTACGATTACGCGGACACAGAACACCGCAAACCCGGCGCCAACCCCGCCGTGCAACCGGTAACCACCCACTGCGCTCCCGTGCTCGGCCTCCTGCTCACACCAGCCGACGCTGCGGCCCACCGCGGGCACCAGCCTGCGCGCCGCCACAGGGCGCAGCCCACAGGCCCTTTCGTAGACCTGACTGCACCTGCGAGCTGCAGAGAGCCCGTTGCCGCGGGAGAAGCCACGTCCCAGCTGGCCATGGCAGCAGCGGGGCGAGAGGATGGGCATCTCCGGCCCGGGATGGGAGCGGATCGCGCCAAAGGCCAAGCACAAACCAACCCTCACCTGATGGCGCCCAGCACCGGAAAGGAAGAGGCTTGCTGCCCACAACCCCTTGCGGCGGCATCAGACTTCCGGTCGCGGAAGTGGTGCCTCATGGGTAGCGTAGTCCTGAAGGGGGGGGACCGGCGGGCCGCCTTGCTCGTCCCGCTCCGCCCCGGCCGGGCCCGGCCCCCGCGCCTGCCAATGGGCGGCAGAGGCGGGACTGGTCCCTGCGGCATGGGGTCCCGAGGGAAGCTGTGCTCAGGTGCGCGGGGGGAGGTGGGAGACCTCATACAGTTACATTATAACGGGGGAGACGGATCTAAAGCAGCCCTAAAGCCTTTGGGGGAGGTGGGGAGGGAGCCAGCCGCCGGTGCCGCAGGCCTAAGGGTCTCTGCGGCAAGGTGAGTGTCTGCCCGCGCTGGGGCCGAGGCCCTGGCTTTGCCCATTCCCGTTGTGCTCCCATCTCTCCTGTGTACCGAGCGTTTCTGTGCCTCCCCTCCTCCCCGGCACTAGCAGAGGTGAATAGTCAGGCCCAGGGAAGGGGCCTGGGGCTGAGAGGACTTTGTCCCACTTTCTGCAGCGTCCTCAGTGTGCTGCTATGGAGGTGGTGCGGAATCAAAACTGGAATTAGGCTTTCCCTGACTGAAAGTGCCTCCTGCTTTGCGGTGGGGTGACCTCTCCATCTTTTGGTGCATGTTTTGCAGGGCACCCTGGCTTGTGAAGCATCACCTGGCTAACCTGGAGCTGAAGCAGGACAGCACCAGCCCCTCCTAGTCCTACCAAGGTACTCTGCAACTGTGTCTGGGGCAAACCACTCTGAGCAACAAACTTGGAGGTTAGGGCCCATGGCCAGCTTCTGGAGGCCTCCTGCTAGAACCAACCCTCACGAATCCAAACTGACTTAAAGCAGCTGAAAACCCTGCTTTTGCATTTGCTTTCCTGTGTTTCTGCCTTTAACACTTCTATTTTTGAGCTCATAGCCTGTAAAAGCTAGAATCTTTCTATGCATGAAACAAAACAAAAAATACTGCTGTTTTGCTGCAGTTCCAGAAGCCATCCTGATACCACCAGGTACCATCAGGCCCACTACAAACCCATGAAACCAGTAAAGCAGGTATTGCAGCGTACACACACCAACAAACACAGCCCCTGCCCCAGAGGGGTTACACAGCTTCAGTCTCCCCAGGCCTGATGGGACAAGTGTTGAGGCTGCTGGCAAGCATCATCAGGAATGGCAGCAGCCTAAAACCTGAGAAAACAGTGTGGGAGGAAACTCTAGTCCTAAAAATATCAGCTCTGGGGGGGAGCTGTGCCTCCCAGCAGCCGCTGCTTCCCACTTTGCCTCTCACCTTTTGTGGGCTTCATTTGTGCCTGGTGCCAGGCTCATAGACTCCTGTGTCTACGTAGGGCTCGCCTGCTGACTCTGCCCTCTTGGAAAAGATGGGAAAGGGCTACAAGGTGGTGGTGTGTGGAATGGCCTCGGTGGGAAAGACTGCAATTTTGGAGCAGCTTCTCTATGGAAAACACACTATTGGTGAGATATTTTTGCTTTTTTTGTTTCCTTTTTCAGCATCTTGCTCTGCGTGGTTCCCAAAAACACAGTAAAGGAGGGCTGCAAACTGCACTGCAGTGAAGGAGAAAATTAATGTGTGTTTGTTGCATCTCTGGGCAGTTCTTGAAATTCATAGCCCCTTATTTACCCATTTTTAAACAAGGCTTGAAGAAAATCCCTTTGTTGTGGTGTTCCAAGTTTCAAAATACATGAATGCTTAAAAAGAAACAAACACAGAAAAGTAGGTGATGTGCTTGCTGCCTGTTTATATAAGAAATATCTCATTCCCTGCAAGATGCTGTAGGTGCCTGAAAAGTAAAGAGATGTTATCTGATGAGTGGAGGGACTGTTCAAACTTTAATTCCATCTTCTTAAAGCTTTATTTTGCTTGGGTTTGGCTGATATTTAATCAAAGTGCTGAAAATAAAAAAACCCGGCTCAGCTGTAAGTCCCACGTTGTGTGCTGAACGTCAAGGGCCGAGCTTGGAGTTCTGAAATAAATCCTTCTATGGAAAAGGGACTTGGGAGAGGAGTATGGGACATGTGAGACTTGCTGTGCACAAAAGAAAGGTAATTAAGGCAAAGCCAGCTTGCTTCCCTCTGTTTCCACATGGCTTGTCTAAAAGAGGAAGCACAATGATCAGCAGGCTGGCAAATTACTCCTGCCTCATCTAGAAACAGGGGCTTTGACAGAAGATGTCTAGTCAGTTTGTATCTTTTCCTTGGGCTGGTAAATGAAGTGGACTTGGAGTAAGTTATTGGATAAACACTATGGTTTCTAGAATGGTGTTTTGCAGTCACTGCACCTTTAAAATGTGTGGATGGGAGGAATTTGCTGGCAAAGCCTGACACAGAGCCGTGTGCTCATGCCCTTGTTTCAAAGGATTTCCCCTAATATTGCAGTAACATCTGTTTCCAGCATCCTACCGAGCCCTATGCATGTAGCCCTGTGTAGCTTTCAGCGTGAAGGTTGCAAAGCCTGCAGGCTAAAGGTTTTTCCCATTGCCAGCAACCTGCCGCTCCTCTGCACGGGGCTGGGTGGCTGTCACAGACACCCAAGCAGCATGAGCAAGGCCACATTACTTAAATCATTTTGCCTTGCATTATTTCCTGCCCCGGGCTCCTATTAGTGACCCAGGCAGGAAGGATATTCGGGTGTTGCTGATGGAAGGAGCTATTTATGGAGCCAGTCATGTACATGATTATACAGTGTCATGGGTACTGGCTGACATAACCAGAGGGAGGCTTTGTGCCCAGGGTTTAGCTGCGGGTGTCCCTCTGTGACTCCTGAATGCTCTGCTCCAACTCAGCTGTTGTGCAATGCGAACTTCCCCCATCCTTCCTTAAAAATATCAGTTTTCCTTTCCCACAGCACTGCTCTTATTTTTTGGAGTTAACAGTAAGGGGGAGAGCAGCTGATAGCAGAGGAGACAGAGGACGGTAGTCTCCTGTTTTCTATTATTCTGGTCAAATCTTATTCCTGAGACATTTAGAGAAAAAGGGAAAATCATAGAATCATAGAATAGTTAGGGTTGGAAAGGATCTTAAAATCATCTAGTTCCAACCCCCCTGACATAAGCAGGAACACCTCACACTAAACCATGCCACCCAAGGCTTTGTCCAACCTGGCCTTGAAAAATAGCAGAGTCAAGGTGAGAGTATGCAAAGGGCTCATATAGAGCCACTGCAGCCCTGAGGGACAAGCAGCCATGATCCAGCACGTGTACCAGCAGGCACATTTTGGGGTATGGACTAACATGTTGGTGTTCCTGGCAGTCCTGCTGAGTGCTCACCATCCTCCCTGCCTCTTCCTCAACCCACAGACAGTTCTGGCAGAGGGTGCCTGAGGTATGAGCTGCTGAAAATGGTTCCCAGAAGATCTTTAGGTACTGTTCCAATCTGTATTAATTTAACCCTCAAACTGCAGAAGCAGGACACCACTGTATGGGTCTTACTGGGCAAGGGTAGAGTTTCAATAACAGTGAGTCTTTGCTTGCTCCTTAGCTGAGCTGCTTTACACTGCACAGACTCATTGCTGGTGCCATCGTCACAGGGGTGGCCCCTTCATGCTTAAAATGTGATTACTGAATCTTGATCCTTGAGCTCCAGAAAGCTGGCATATGCATCTTGGCTGCTGGCCTCTCTGGCAAGAGGCGAAAGGGACTAGTGTGTTTGCAGAAAGCCTGTCTGTTCAGAGCCAGCCAGTAAGGCAGCCCACTGGGTATGGCAACATGGACACAAGCTGTTCCAAAACCTGTGCTTCCTGACTGACGTCAGGAGCAGCTCTGCGGCTGGTCCGAGGCTGGGGAGCCAACGCATGGAGTCTTTCCATTCCTGGTGGCATCCATATCTCCCTCCTAGTAACAAGTATGCTCAAACTTGGTTGTAGGCTCAGAGCAGCGCAGGGTCTGGTGCCAACCTCTGTGGTATTCCAGCCACTGACATGGGGATCTCCTTGTGGCTGTAATCATCTGTGAGTCTATGTCAGTGCTCAAGTGCCTCCTGTTGACTTTGCTGTTAAAAGGAGTGGTGGCACAGCTGCTATCAGGGAAGTGATTAATGTCCTTGGAGGTTTCAGGTTGCTATATAAAGCCCTTGGCCTTGAGCCCATGCTCCTGGCTGTGTACTTGGTGATGGTGAAATCTATTTGTGCTTTCTTTTCCTAGAAACTGTACACCTTCAGCTCTCCTTGGCTTGTCACAAATGTTCTGTGTTTTTTACATGGTCAGCAGCTGGCACTCTTGCAAAGGCACTAAGATTGCTTGAGGTCAAGGAGGAAAAAGTGTCAGGAGGGAAGAATACCCCCAAAATGGAATATCTGTTTCTGGGCTATGTGAGCAACAATGTGTAGTGCTACACACCTTTGTGCAAGGCTTTAAAATTGCAAGAGTGGCTGTTTGTGTTGGACCCTAGCATGAGAAAGGAAAAGGGCAAAAAGGTGAGAGAAACAGAGATGCATAAAGTAACATATGTATTGCATGGCAGCCTCTCTGGCTAAACTGATACAAGGAATGAGACAAAACCTGAAAGCAGATGTTTGAAATGGGTGCAGATTTAGCTTTGAGACATGCAGGGGCTATATTTCCATGGTCAGGCCAAAGAGTTGTTAAGGCTTGCTCTGCTTGGCCTAAGCTCTCTTGGGAGGGCTAACAGAGTTCCTGGTTTGACTTTGGCACGGGACATATCTATAAGGAGGATAGGTGTTTTTCCTTAAGCAGTGTCCCTGTTCAGTTGTGGTGCAGAAAGGAGTCTTCCTTCTGCCTTTAAAGTATCTCTGGCTTCTTATCAGCTCAATGGAAGGAGATGAGAACACTTCCTGTGGATTTTCCTTATCTCTGCCTCCTGGCTGTGTAAATAGCTGGTGTGGTCAGGTTATTCATAAGTAGCTACATCAAATCATCTTACCAGCTAGGAATGAAAACATGTATTGCTGTGGTAAAGCCCATAATGGAAGAATTTGCCTCATTTGGTCTCAGCTGAAGAGATTTCAGGTTTTGGCTTTCATGGCTGCAAAGATATGGAGGCTAATTAACCAAATGACATTTTCTTATATCTTTGTTTCTTATATCAAAACTACCTCATGATAGAGCTGCAACCAGCTCAACATTTTAGAAATGGATGAAAATGGAGCTGAATGTGTGCAACTAAGGGTCAGAATGGTGCCCACTACTTGGTAGGACCAGTACTTAACTAGCAGCTACATCTAAATAGACCAGCTCTTGCTGAGGCCTGTCCAGCTCTTCTCCAAGTCAGGGATACTCTGATACATTGTCATTTGAGATGTAAGAAAGCAAAGCCTGTTATCCTTCAGTTTACAAACACAAGGGATAGCATGCTTTAGGAGGGCTTTGCTAAATTCCTGCTGTAAAAAGGGAAGGTGAAAATACATACAAGACTTCAAAAAGTACCCTAAGAAGACACAAAACATGCTCTGATTTTATATTCAAGAGTCCCTGAGGAACTCCCAAAATTCCATCCATCTTGAAATTTTGCTATATTTTAGTATTTGCAATATCTCTGCCTTGCCCAGGCTGTGTGCTGTTTTCATTAGTATATTGAGCCTTTCCTGACTGGGAAGCCACCAGGGGTTGAAACACCACTCAATTTATGACTGAAGCTTCCCCTTGCAGTTCCTTTGTGGCAGCAGTTGGTAACACAGATGAAGACCTTTCTGTTTGTCCCAAGACTTGCACCAGGTATGTAGGCACTAGAGAATGGCATCAATCACCTGTCTATCCTTCTTTTCCCTCCCTTTTCTTCATCTTTAGTTTCCAAAGAAACCACAGGGTTATTCACTGCAACTGTTGTTAGTTCCCCTTTCCCCCCATAGCTTTGGAGCGTGAAAGCTAGTTCCATCTGCCCATTCATCTGTGTCACAGCAGTGGACGTCTCACAATACGTTTCTGTAAGTTTAGAAGAACTGTTAGCAGGAAGGAGAGGAAGGGTACATGACAGTACTTTCTTGCAAGGGAAAGCTGCTTGAGCCAGTAGCAGTCTGCAGAGCAGTCACTCCACAGCACAAGCTGCCCTTGCCCACCCAGCTAGTGTAGGTGGGAGGATGCCCAGGGATGCCAGGGAAGGAAAGGAGAACTGGGATCCTTGGGACAGAAGGATGGGGTGTTAAAAGGCACCCTCCTAGGACAATGGGCTTTCCTAACTAGTTTTCCTGCTAGTACAACAGCTTGCCTGGCAAATAAAATCATAGCATGGTTTGGGTTGAAAGGTACCTTAGAGATCATAGAGTTCCAATCTCCCTGCCACAGGCAAGGACACCTTCCACTAGACCAGGTTGCTCAAGCCCCGTCCATGTTTGAATGGAGACCAGGAAAGTGTTTGACTGGGATGGCACTGGCAAGAATTGTAAATACTGTTGTTGCATGCTGTGGCTAGCACGTGGTCTGGGCTTTAGAAGCATGGCCTAGAATATGGTGACACAGGTACGTCTAAAAATTATCTGTGTTTGCTTAGGAATCTACTTGCATATACTCCCTTGTACAATGTACATAGGTGAGGCTTTATCTCTGGAATCTGCGACTGTTGCATAAATTCCAAAGTGCCCTCCCCATTTCACATCAAAATTTATTGCTCTATTCTGCTGACTTAAGTGCTGGGTCTTAATTTTTCCCTTAATTTTCAAGTAGGTTGTTAAAAGACATAGTTTTCACTGCTACTTTTCATGCCATTAAAAAGAAACCATCAGAAGAGAAGGTGGATATATTAAAGACTGCTGAATTACAGTGCATCATTTAGATGGTAAAAACCTGTATAATATTATTGCTTTATAAGTAGAAAACTTTGGTACTTATGGTTCATTCCTTCTTGCCAAAGTAGTATTTATTGATGATGCTAGGTATTTCCTTGACCTGTCTGTACAACACAAGGACACAAAGCAAGAATATAGTGCTGTATCTATAGAAGTGTGCTATATCCAGAAAGGGCTTTGTTACTACTTTGGTCTTAAGAAATGCCCTTGTAACACATTCTTCAGCTACATGGAATGTGTTTGTGCCTTCTCTTTTTATTAACCTTTGTTTTGTCCTTCTGCTCGCAGTTTTTGCTTTTGCACATTAGGGTTATATTTGGAGGTGAGAGAAATTAATTCATTGCAAACCTAATAAGAGTCTGATCTATGATGACTGCACAGAGAGGGGCAAAAAGAACAGCTTGTGCCACTTTCCTGCGCAGGAATGCTGCATACATCATGGGAAACAGTCAGCGTGGGTGGAATGCTTCAGCTTGTTTGTCAATGTGAAGTACTCTGAATAGTGTCATTGAATGTAGAAAAATCCTTATTTAGGATTATAGGCCAAATAATTCCTGGTGTTTTCATAAACAATGGACTAATATGGCCCCTTTTTGGTGTACAAAGACAATAAAACAGAGCTAGTTGTTGTAGCCCTGCAAAGGCAAACAATTCATGCATACAGGAGTGCAATGGAGGCAAAAAGGTGGATTGCAGAGGGTTTATATGGATACTTAAAACCAACTCTGAAAGTGGCCCAGCGACACTGTACATAGTTTGTTGGGACCTATAACCTTGGGGGAAACACAAAGCTAAGGTGATCTATGTGTTTTCAGGCTTGGCTTGGAAAAAGTAATTTTAATTATTTCAAAGTAAGAGGTCTTGAATTCATATTTACCATGGAGAGAGGAAGCAAGGAGAGCCAGTCTGCAGCTAGTTACCATGGAGCAGGTGATATATATATATATATATATATATATATATANGGACCTATAACCTTGGGGGAAACACAAAGCTAAGGTGATCTATGTGTTTTCAGGCTTGGCTTGGAAAAAGTAATTTTAATTATTTCAAAGTAAGAGGTCTTGAATTCATATTTACCATGGAGAGAGGAAGCAAGGAGAGCCAGTCTGCAGCTAGTTATAATGGAGCAGGTGATATATATATATATATATATATATATATATATATATATGAAAGCTCGTTACCTTGTGTGTGCTCTTACCTCGCAGTAGATGAGCTTGCTTCTATTCACAAATCTGAATCATTTTAAATCCCTAAGGGTTGGAAAAAGCTCACTGTGTATTTGAGTAAATGTAACATGCAACTTTGCTTGCATGCAAACTTCCCCTTTTCTGGCTTGATTTTACTTGTTGGTTAATTGTACCACCAATACACGTTCATTTCCAGAATTATTCTTTTGGCTTCTGCTTCTGCCATATGATCCAGCTCAGTATGAAGCAAAGAAGTAGGCTCAAGATGTTAGTACTTGACTATCTGGTGTTTCTTGGCTGTTCTTCCAAAAGGGTATGTTTGGGCAGGCCCATTTGCAGCATGTTTGGCACAGAACTGGTACGCTGGGTGGTTGGAGTTTGGCAAACCTAGGGGAAGAGCTTTATATCTTATCCTATCCTGAATGTGCATTTTGCATAGATTAATTTCACAAGCATAATCATGTGTTCAAGTATTAGATGGTTGTATTTATGCAGTGTTGCTATTGTAAATAGCTGATGCAGTGATCTATGGATATGGTCCTTCACGGGGGTGTTAGGCAAGATTCAGTCCAGATAAAGTCACTCTGGAAAACTTGAACTGGAAGCTATTGTGGGGAAAATTCTGCTGTACTTCAAATAATTCTTATAGTAGTGCTGTACTTACATCAGCTGAACTTCCCTGCTTGTTTTAAAACAGGTTTAGAAGAGGGTGCCACAATGGAAGATGTGTATTTGGCATCGGTGGAAACAGACCGAGGTGTGAAGGAACAGTTACGGCTTTATGACACCAGGGGTCTGCAGGAGGGTGTAGAAGTGCCAAAGCACTATTTCTCTGTCGCTGATGGCTTCGTTCTTGTGTATGCTGTGACCAGCCTCGAAGCTTTCCAAAGAGTGGAACTGCTCAAAAGGGAGATTGACGTCTTTAGAGACAAAAAGGAGGTAAATGCACGGTGCTTAACTGCTTGGCTCATAGCTATATCAGTGATAGAAAATTAAGGTTGAAAAGCAGAGAGTTTGTTTCTTCAAAGCTTGCATACAAAGGAAAATGAATGTACCCATAGCCGTAGGCAATCCAGCAAAAGGAAGCTTTATCATGCTGAGAAAGCCTAATTCACATGCCATGCAGGTCATGCAAAAGAATGTGGGGTTCTTTTTTCCTCCTTACTGCATCTACTGAGCTAAAATTCAGTTAACTGAATGCACCAGCCAGGATACTTATGACTAATAAAACATATGGTCCACAGCAGTGCAGTTCATATGTTTTTTTAGATATTGTACATGGGAAGTCAAGTGCATAGAATAATATTACGAAAGGCATTATCTTTGTTTTGTATTCATGTACTTGATGGCTTACAAACTAGTGTAATTGACAGTGGGTCTCCCAGACATTAGTCAATTGGCAAAGCAGCTTTAATGTATTTTAACAACCATATTGAATCAATTCAATTGTGTGAAATGACTGCTCTATTTTCCCTTAGAAAGCAGCTAGTGTTTTCAGCTGACAGTGTTCCAGCTTAGCTAAACAAATATAACTTGCATGTAGCATTAGCATTATGGCTTTTCCTACAGTATCCTTATATTCTTGAGTAGTTTTCCCTGGTAAATGTCTTTAGCCTACAGCTTTCCAAATGTCTGGTTTATGCTGTTAAAAAAAATAATAGAAGCTCATGAAGAATTAATTGGATAATGGTAGGGAGAGACTTTCCAAAAATGTATCTTGTTCAGTACTGACAGCACATAGGGTGGTGGAGGAAGGCAGGCTCCAAGGCTGACAGCAGCCAATGTGCCGTCATGGGAGAGGTATGTTAGCTTGTAGCTTGTAGGGCTGGTGTGAGCTGCAGGCTGTCACGTATAGCAGGAATCTGGGAGTCAATCACAACTCTTCTGCAGAGCAAGGAAAGGTGGACAAGCAGGAAGTTTTTCTCAGGTGCTGTGCTTTTTGAGGGCCCCGATGCATTACTTTACAGCATGTTGTAATGCAGAGAGTGAGTCACAGCCCAAACAGGATCCATGTCTCTCTCTCTTCTGTGTTACCTGCCAGAACTCCTCTCTTGTTGCACGCAGGTATTTTAGAAAACAGCCAATTTGTTTATCCTTTGGCAGAGCTTTAAAGTTTTGATCTTGACTAAGGATGGCACAGTTGAGAAAGTGGTGCCCACAATAAGCTGGATAAATTAGTTTTATTTCTGTGGTTTATAGTCCATATAAAATAGGCTTTGAAGCATAGATAGAAGGTGAGCTCAGGCGTCCTAGCTTAAAAAAGCCACAGCAGGCTCAAAGCTTGAGCTGTGCTAGAAAGCATCCTCAACTGAATGAGGGATTTATCTCACATGGTGCTTCTGAGCTGGCAGAGCTTCACCTTGTTGAGTGACACAGTCTCCTGTTGCGTGGCAGATGACAGAAAGCACTGATGGCTGATTCCTCGCCTCTGCTCTCCAGCACCCACCTTAAAGCCTGGCAAATTTTATGCTAAATAGAGTTTGTGTTCTCTCGTACTGACAGAGTTTAACCATAGGTAAAATTCAGATGGAGCATGTGGTAAATGCATATGAAAATTTTAGCTTCTTTCAAAGCCTTCTCAGAGGGAAAACACATTTTCTCGAGCACCCTGGGCTGTTATAGAAAGGAAAGGAAGCCTCAGACCTCACAGGAACAAGACAAACACTTCTAACTGCTAAGAAAAAGACATCCTGGAATTAGCTTGATGAACAGGAAAGAGCAAGCAGGTGTGGCCAGAGCAAAAACCCTAAAGAAGAATTTATCACTTTATCTTTGTCAAACTACTAGTGCAGGGTTGAGACCAGAGTTTCAGTAAGGACCTTGAACTTTAAATATAGGCATGGTTTGCCCTAGGAGCTGATGCTGGTAACACGTTTTTAGGAAATGGTTACCTTAAAATAGCAGGAGCAGTAACTGTAAGTGGCCGGTACCATCTTCAGGACTTCCTAGAACTGAAGTACCAGGCAGGCCACTGAGCTCAGCCACACTGTACTGCCTTGGTGATACTGAAGTCACTGGATGGATCATTACAACTAAGGCTGTCTTGAAATAGCTGTGCTTCTCTACTTAGCTAACCAGCTGCTCTTGAAACTGCTTCTGAGAGGATGGTGCTGGTGCTTATCTGACCCTTGCAGCAGCAGAAGACTGTCCCAATAGGTCCCTCTGGTGGCTTTTCACACGTGCAGGAGTGGGCAGCTGGCTGGGCTGAACAACAGCTCAGCCTGCCCGGGCTGCTGGCACAGGCTGCCTTCTGGCACAGTTGGCTTTATTTGTATTGTGTGCTTGGTTAAAACAAACTGGGCAAAATCCACAGCTGTAGAGTCCAGGCTCTCTCTGCTGCCATGCATTTTGCACCTCTCTAGTATCTGCTGCTCTGACCTACTCAGATGTCATGTTCTTATCATTTGTATAGGGTAGGTCAGTTGCCAAGTAAATGGAGAATAAGGCTGTTTAACTTTGGCTCTCTTGGGCATTGCTTCCCTTTAAGCAACTTGGGGGGGGGGGGTGGGGGGGGTGTGTGA
>NDXB01017400.1:206405-227001 GCA_002631895.1 Agapornis roseicollis | reverse complement strand
AAGCAACTGGGGGGGGGGGGGTGTGGGGTGTGTGAGAAGAAGTCCCATATATCCTATGATTAAAACCAGCTCCCAGCCCACATGTAGATGAGGCTAATTAGAATCCCAAACCCTGATCTTCCAAACTGCACAGTTTATCTTGTGCCAGTGCTAAGTTAAAGAACAGGTCTGAACTGTGTTGCTACTTGCCTGTTGTTGAAAAGAGCTGTGAGTGGTGCATGTGTTTTGTACAAAGCTTACCCTTTTGTTTTGTTTGTAGGTAACAGTTATTGTTCTGGGAAACAAAACTGACCTCGTGGACCAAAGGCAAGTGGAAGCAGAAGCAGCACAGCAATGGGCAAAGGCTGAGAAAGTGAGACTGTGGGAAGTGACTGTAACAGATCGGAAAACACTGCTTGAGCCCTTCACCTTCTTAGCTAGCAAACTCTCCCAGTCCCAGAACAAATCAACATTTCCCTTGCCCGGAAGGAAGAGCAAAGGGAATAACTGTGATAACTAAGCTACCTAAGCTGCCAGGTCACAGTCTAAGTCCTTTCTGTGCCATATGCTTCTCACAGTTTCACTTAAAGCAATAATCTCATTCAGCAATAAAATCTTCAAGCTTATCGCTAAGAGGTAGCCTTCCTTCTCATAGAGTTGGCTTGGTAAAGTCACTGGTGATAGAAGCCCTAAAAAGCATTTCATGAGAGGAGTTATCTTGCAACAAGGGTATGGAGGAGGGTAGGACGGGTGGAAATCTCTCTAGTTGGAGCTTTGACTGTGCCTGGATACAGCTATGTTGAGGGACAAATCAACAAATTTATTAAGCAATCCCCCTGCAGAGCTATAGCAGAGCTGTAGCAGAGCTATAGCCTCTAGTCACAAATAGTACCGGCTGCAATAACGTGTTCAGCTTTAAAGAGAAGATATGTTTTTAATGGCAACAGTCCTTTTACCTTTGACTTTAAACAGGGCCACAAGGCTTTTTGATGCTGCAGGAAGCTGAGTTCAATGTGTTGTTGCAGAAGGTTTTGGGACAGGAGGAACAACTACCAGCAGATTGAGCTGCTGAAGTTCTGCTACTGTCTGAAAGATAAAAACAAAGAAAACCCCCAAATCTTGTGGGAGATACTAGAACAGATCTACCCTGACAGAAAACTTGTCAGCAAAGTCTGACAAGTAGCACTTTCAGCTCAGGAATTTATTTGTACAAACCAGAGAAGCTCTCAGAGCACTCATTAGCTTAACTGCGACCTGAAGGACGACATAGCTGTACGTGGTTTTGTTCCAGCATGTCCAGTACAAATCAGTCACATTCACGTAAGTGATAATTTTGCTGAGAAACTAAATGAAGCAATTTTGTATGCAGGAGGTGTTGCCTGGGCTCTGCTTGGTGCATTGCATAATACTCCCACCCAGCCATTCAACCCAGCTGCAGTAACCCACCCTTGGTATGAAGCTACAGGCTGGATAACAAGTGGTATTACTTTGTGAGAGTGTAGGATGCTGCCTTTTAGGTACATCCCCATGGCAAATGCCCAGAAATACCCATACATATGGCCTTGATCCAGCAGCAGGAGCACAACTGCACGTGCTGTGTTTGAGTCTCCATGCTGGCAAACCTGTGCTGTAGGAATTTGCTGTTCTAGGTCAGCCTGTCAGTGAACTAAACACAATTGGATATAGAGGGACAGAATGAGCAACTGTTCACAGATTGGCCAGCTTTCAGCCTCTTAACAACCTCTTATACTAACTGATACTAGCTTTTCTTTATATCTTAATACAACAGTGGAGAGAGGGAGTAAAATGAAGTACCCATTTCCCTCATTGTAATGGAAATACTTTTAAGTTGTTGTAAGCTGGGACTTGAGTTGCATGTTATGGGAACTACTGTAGCAGAAACCCTTTGTTGATAGCCAGGTTAGGAGCAAGGGAGGAGTTCATTGCAATGTTAAATCCTATAACCTGGCCCAAAGGGACCAAGGGTGGAGATTGTAATGGAAATCCATTTTTCCACTAAGTTAATATTGTTTTGAATAAATATTGAGAAATTCACTGTAAGCCAGCAAAACCATGAGTAATATTTGCACTGTGATACCATAACTGCTGAACAGAAGTGTGCTTAATAATTACAATTAAACTGTGTTCTTGTAGCATTGCTCTTTCTGAATGCTGACACATGAAGTCCATCAGAATTACTGATGTCAGAGCAGCATTACAATTCACTAAAAATTAAGCAGGATGCCTAGCTTTATGATGAAGGTAAACAAAACTGTTTATATGCTTTGCTCAATGCAGTTTGGATTCCTGTGGCCAAGGAATGAGATAAGAAAGCAATTATGAATGAGCAAGCTCCTGTAATGCCCTGCTAGAAACATAAAATTGCTTCCATTGCAACACTGCAGCTGAGTAAGCACTATAACACGACCTCCCTCAACTTGGCTAGTAGTAGTCATTGTCCTCAGTGATGCTGCAGAACAACACTCCCTCCTCACTCATTTCCGACCAAGCACACGTATTCTTGAGGCTTCTCCTTACGCAGAATACTCTGCATCTGCCTGCGTGTTAGGGAAGTGGGGTGACTTCAGAGCAACAGTGGTTCATCAAGCTGCAACCTCTCACCAAGGAATTGGTTATGCTCCTCCTCTTCAGCTCTGTAGAACCTCTCTTCTCACAGGGACTCAATTCAGCTTTGATCAACCAAAATAAGCGAAGACCTTTGCTAAATGCACATTGTCACTGAAGCTGACTCTTGAGCCAGTGGAGTGCAGGTTGACAAGAACTGACTTAAAATGTGTGGAGATAGAAATAATTGAGGTGACTGGTTCCTGTCCAGTTCTGCATCCCACAGACTTGGTGCCCATTCAACTGCCAAGACTGATGTCACTTGTAGGCTGCTAGAGCTGTATAGTACAAGATCAGCTGGGTCACTTGCTCCCCTGGACACTCAGGACTTGACAATGTGTTAGGAGAGGCAAGAGGAAAAGGGATCGTCTGAATGGCAAAGGCCATTTTTCCAAAGAGGTTACAAAGAGGCAAATATGTTATCTTTGATTTGTTTAAATTCATTAGAAACAAGTATAAACCATTTTGGGCATTCACATAAACAACCATCACCCACTGTTTTCTTTCATAGGCTTATTCTGCTGCTTTTTAAGTACTCAAATCAGTTTTCTTTTCTAAATACCATAGTATTTTATTGACAAGTGGTGGAAAATGTAGCATCTCCTCTGCAATCCACACACAGTGGCTGGTACCAAGTAAAAATTAAACTCAGTGTAGTACAGTTTTACATAGGGTTAATAAGTTCAGAATATAATGTAGTAGCTAAAGGGCAGAATATGTAACTTATTCTTACTATGCCACTGACTCAAAACCTGTCCTAGGTCACTGGGATCACTTCCCTACTACAAAGCTAGACAGTACCTTCACAGGATAATGGAGAAAAATTACTATAAAAAAGAAAAATAAATCAGTAAATTGAATCATTTCTCTCTGTTGCTTTTAAACTTCTATCCTGCTGAATAAACTGTGCTGATCAGTCACCCCAAATCAGCTCCCTCCCCAGGGCCAGCTACAACAGCTAATTTAGCATGTCGTGGTAGCACGAAGCAAGGAGTTGACAAAAACCTACTGAGATGAAGCCATTTACCTCTTCATTCAGTGAAGGAGAGGAGGAAACTGTTGCCAGAGATGCTCCCAGCGTGATGTAATAATGTACCAATAATTTTGCTAAGCTGAGCCAAGCAGCTGAGAAATCTCATACACCAAAACACACCTTGTGTCAAAGGACCACAGTTCAACAGGGTTTACATACTACTGCCCACAACCACACAGCAAAGGAAGAGTATCTCTAATTAACAGATTACTTTGGACAGAGTTAGATTTGAATGTACATAGATAGGAAGGAAAATATATAAAATATATATAGAATTTACTGTAAAATACCAAAAAAAATCTGAAATTGCAGATGACCACATAGCACTCAGAGGAACGTCACGATGTGAAGTACTAGCCCTGTGAAAAAGCATCCATACTTCCAGCCTATACTTTAAAGGACCAGTCAAAAATGCTATATCCACAATTAACTGTACCTTTGCTACACATCGTAGCGGAAACACCATGTCTCTAGGAGATAATCTTTGTTAAGTAGTTAAAGGATCTACAGATTAAGTCTCCTTTACTCTCCTTTAAGGTGTCTTCTGCCAGCTTAAAAGACATGATTCCTTCTCTTCCAAGTGGAAACAGACTACTCCATCACAAAAACACAGGATGGTTTGGGTTGGAAGAGACCTTAAAGATCATCTAGCTCCAACCTCTGTGCCACAGGCAGGGATAACTTCCACTAGCCCAGGGAAAAACATGATGATAGTCTCTTCTTCTGCACCCTAGGCCTAATATGAACAGCATATTGGAACTGCGGGTGAGGTCCTCAGCACCTTGGAGCTGTAGTCTTTGTGGTTTACTGAACCCTAAACCTAATCTGAATGGCATTTTGGTGTGCCTAATCCTAATACGAAGGTCATGGCAGCTGCAGGGACATGGGGGCTCCAAAAGGCATGTGGAGGGGAGGACAGCAGTGCACCAACATTGCTCCATTAACACATTTAACAGGCTATAATTCCATACTGTAATCCTCAAGCATACTGGGAGTTGCTGGTCTGGAAAAATGACAAAGCAAGGCACTAAGCAGAAATCTTGTCCTCTTCTTTTTTTTAAACATCTTTTTATTAGCACAGTAACAAATGCAGACTTAAGTAGCCCACAACATACAACCAATCCACTGAGTGACTCCTATTCCACGCCTTACAATTAAACAGCTTAAGGTATTTCACTACAGGTTACCGTAAATCCTGATTAAGACCTTTACTCTTTTCACAAAGATAAATTGGCTTATAAAATAATACACTAACTACTTCTCATTTCATACATGAGGCCATACATCCACCTCTCTGTATCACAGATCATGAGATGACAGTCTTTAATAAGGGTTGTTAAATACCAATGTGCCCTCCATAGGGGAAAACAATCCCAGCATCTTTTTACAAAAAAAAAAAAAAAGGGGAAAAAAACCCAACCCCAAACATAAAAAACCCCCCCCCCCCCCAACCTAAACAAAACAAAAGGTAAAAACAGTGTGTAGAGTCTTGAAAGGACTTTTACATAAGTGTCAACATATGTACCTGTACAAAATTAAGCTGTTTTAATCTTTTACATATTGCAAGCAAACTGAAAACCAAAGAAGTCTAAGAAGTTTACATTCTCCTCGGTACTGTAAGTGAGCTAATATTGCTGAACTAATTACAGTCTTAAAATATGCTATTCCCAATCCTAGCTGTCTACTGTAGCAAGATACCTTAAGTTACAACAACAAAATCTTAGGAAATAAAAGACTGAATAAAATCTGTTATAGAAATACCCTACTCTTTACCAGCACCCTCCCTCCCCCCAACCCTTCAAAATCATAAGCAGCTCTTTCCATCACAGACAAATAATGTAAGAGTTTCACAAAAATCTTATTTATGTAGCGTATCTTTTGGTCCATTGTCTGGCCATTCTGTCATGCTCTGCTCTGTTAGTCATATACTGAGTGGCAATGCTTCCAACCAGGGGGTCAGCTGAAAAAGAAAATAAACCACTGATTTCAGACAAGCTACCAAATAAAACCATGAAAATAAAGCTGAAACATGGATTTAATACAGGGGAATCACACAGATACATTGCAGCACTTATATATGCTGAATTGATGGTCTGCATCTTCACTGGTTTCTGTGTATTTATGGTAATGTACTAATCTATTACTTAATAAAGAACAAAATGCCAATTAAAGTTTCAAGGAGTTTAAAAGACAACAATCCAATAACCATATTCTGCATTACTGAGGGCTTTCACTGATTCATGTGTTTCAGGTTTATTTTACCCCTTCTAAAAGTGCCTGGAACATACTCATTGGTGAGCATACTTGTATCAATATAAATTTGCCTTCTAGAAAAAATAAGATCTCAAGAAGAGGTTTTATTTTTCCTGCAAGTTTATTTTCATTATATGCAATATAGCGTGAAATATGGTGTTCCTCTCATCTTTAGAAGACACATATGATCACAGAATAGTTAGGGTTGGAAAGGACTTTAAGTTCATCTAGTTCCAACACCCCTGCCTTGGGTAGGGACACTACACACTAGAACATGTTGCCCAAGGTTCTGCGACTTTGGAAACCAAGGCATATTCCTCTTCGCTGGTGCAGATAAGGGATGGGTTAGACAAGGAGCAAGGGCTACCTGTGGCATAATTGACCACTGGTTTTAAATGGATAATGGAAAGTAAAAGACAATCCCCTTGTTTTCAGATCTGAGTTTGTAGCTCCTTTAGCTCCATCACTGAGTTACTACAGTCCTGTAGACCAATGAAGAGTGCCCAACCCTCACCCAAACCCTGCAGGTGGGTAAGGTGTATCACCTTCTCCACCTCCAGCCCCCTCTGGCTGCCCGGGAGGAAAGGTGCTGCACTGGAGGTCAGATCCACAGGGTGACGTGAATAAAGGCCATGTTATCCGGGTGCCAGGCAGGGTGCAAGGCAGCAGGAATTCTGCATGCCTGTGCAGGGGACTTACCCGGGTTGCAGTCTGTGAGGAGGGAGCAGATGGAGAGGAGGACTTTAGAAATGGTTAACGCTGGACTCCAGTTGTCTTTTAAAATGTCCAGGCAGATGACGCCTTGGCTGTTAATGTTACAGTGGTAGATTCTTGTCCGAAACGTTACCTGCAAGAAACAGGCATCAGATGGTGTGCCCGGTCACCGCACAACGAGCTCAACTGACGGGCTAACACCGAAGGGACGGAGGCCACGCCGGCTACCGAGGCGGCACTGGGGCACGGCCGGGCCGGGACGCTGCCGCCATCTGGCGGCCGCTGGCGGGAGCACACCGCCGCCCGCCGGGCCGGGAGCTGCCGAGCAGAGCCAAGCAGCGCCGGGCCTGGCCGAGCCGCCCCACTCCTGATACCCCGGCCGCCTGCACTGGAAAGGCATTTCCCACCTGTAGCTCCAGCGTTAAACAGAACATACAGCCCGAGTACCTCTGGGAAACCAGAGGCTAATCGCGGAGAGCCTGACTGCAGGCACCAGAACAGGCTGCCCAGGGCAGTGGTGGAGTCACCATGCCCGGAAGTGTTGACAAACCATGGAGATGAAGCCCTTAGTGACATGGTTTAGTGGTGGACGTGGCAGGGCTGGGTTAAAGGTTGGTCTTTTCCAACCTCGCTGATTTTATGCTTTAAAGTAAATAAATAACCACAAGTCACAGGAGTGTGTGGCTGGCAGCACTGCCTCCAGCCCATCTGGGTACACCTGAGCAATGTCAGACACCCTGGGACAGGTGATGGATGGCCCAGGTTTCCCATCCGAAGGAAGGGGAAGCAAGGCATAGAACATGGGCCCTGGTGTGAATCACTGCAGCCTCAGCACAGGCTCACGACTGACAATACATTCACCATCTATCTCCCTGCTAAACAACCACCAACTTCCCAACTGTGGGTGCTTATGATCACTGTGAAACTCAGGTTGTGCGAGTTTTATTCATTTGGGGTTTTTATTATTATTCTAATCACTTTTCGTCTCTCTGCTCACAGCAGCCAAGGGGCCTGGGGCTTTAACACCAACATTTTTCTCCCACTGGGCTCCCAAGGACACATACAGTCCCCCAGACAGGCCGGGACACTTGGAATCACAGCTCCCGTCTCTTCTAAGGGCTCAGCAATCAGGGGAGTTGCTTGGATGCTATTATTTTCAAACCTGGGAGATGTGAGTGAGCCAGGCAGCTTGCCACAGAACTTATCCGAAAGGGAAACAAAAGCACCACGAGCTGTTACTGGGAGAAAATGGGACCTGCAAGAAAGCCTTACTGACTCACTGGAATCTGGTGGAACTTGCATGGATTAGGATCATCTGTGTGAATAAAGGCTGGCAGGTTCATGCCCTAAATCCTCAGAATTTGTCAGCTACCCACACCCACAGGTGTTATCATCTGTTTATAGGCCAAAGGGGTATTTGTGAAACACACTGGTAAGTGTGCAGTGTGACAAAGAACACGCTAGTGCTCTCTCTTGAGAGCAGCCCCCACATGAAACTTCCCAGCCAACCCTCGTTTTTAGCACCCTGATGCGAAAAAGGTTGCCTGTGTCCCCCTGCTCACAGGCACAGAGAGGTGGCACAGCCACAAAACACCAGTGCCTGGCGCATCCCTGCCCCTGTGCACTTCATCCACACCATGTTTCCAAGAATGCTCCCAATGCACAGAGCACACAGTCTATTTTCAGACTCGCAGAAGCTTGTTACACAGGAGACACCCACACTGCATGCTTGGGGACACTTTCTGCTTTGTTCCTGGTAAAATGCTTGGATTTTAAGATTAAAGCAGGAAGCAAATGAACAAAAAAACCCCAAATCCCTACATTCCTGCACAGTATGGAATAGCAAAATGACTGCAAGAGTGGAGATGTGTCCCCTTCCTTCTGCAACAAGCTGCAACTCTGCAACCAAGAACCTCTGCTGCCTTCTACCTAGGGAAACTTAGAGGTAAAGCAGGCAAGAAGCTAAAATGACCTTTGGTTCACAGATCATCTAACCCTCAGAGGAAAAGCAGCAATGACTCCTACAGCCTGTGGAATTCCACACACATCAGCCTGAGCAGAGGGTGGATGCAACCCTGCTGTACCTGTCCCAACCCAAACTGTTTGGGGCAAAACTGAAGTCAGTGGCATTCGCAGTTGCTGGCAGTGTTTGTTCCCCGGGTGCTGAGCAGCTTTCAGCCCAGCCCCACTGCTTGCTCAGTATTTCTGTATTTGACCTGCAGCTTCGGTTTCTTTCCAAGAAGGCTTCTAAATGTAGGTGAGGTAGTCATTCTAACAGATTAAACACTTCCAGAGGGGGAAGCATGGAGCATTTCCAATTGGATACAATAGGACCAAATTAACAGAGAGGTCAAGAGGTCTAATTTGTGAAGACAGAAAGTTGCTAATCCTGATTCTGAGCACAAAAGCTAAATACTCTGTTGGCAGTCTCCTAGTCCAGTTGGTTAATAACTGATAACAAAGCATGAATGCTGCTTTCCTTTCAGAATAAGGCTTAATTTTTAATTACTACTTGTGAAAGAGGGGAAAGAGAGAAAGGAAGAAGACTCCTGATTATTTGCCAAACAGTCTGGTTCCTTAATAAACCTTAAGATATAAGGGTTATATCCACAGCACGAAACCCAGATTTCTCCAGTTAGAGGAGCACTACCTAACAAAAGCATTGTAGGATAACATCTACATTTGTTTTCATTTAAGCAGCAAGTCACAACTGGGATGGTGCTAGATGCATGTAGTCCAGCTGTCTGCCATTTACAGTTTTTGCTGATGGTACAAAAGCCAGGGGGAAGTATCACATAAGCCTAGTAGATTCAGACCAAAACCAAGAGAAACTGAGCTCCTTAGAAAGTAGTACAATGTATCTGGGGTAAAGAGAACAGCAAGTGGGATAGCAGAAAAACAGACTATAACTGAATTGTCCTTTGGGAATGCCACACCTGAGCTTACATTTAATGCAGTAACTACACAGAGTTAAGCACAGGTTTTGAAAAAACACAAAAGATGCTAAGCTTAACATTACCCTGACGTGACAGCAGAGGTTAATTTACACAAGCAGCAGAATGGGAGTGGGGGGAAATAAGTGGTTAGAGGTTATTAATACAAATGATCAAAGCACACACCAGGTCAACACAAGCTACTGTTTTCACCTCAATAAATGAAATCTAACCCAAGTATAATGTAACTCTTGGGAAAAGGTCCATTACAATAGTACAAAAGAATAGTAATCATCTTAAGGACTAACTCTGAAATTCCAATTATACTTGTTTATTGGATTCTCCTGAATCTATACCCACCCAGCATGTGCCTGATTCAATTGCTATCTGAAACAAAGGCAAAACCAGAATACCACACAAATGAGAAAGCATAAAAGCAGAGAACAGATTAACACTAACATCTTCAAAGATGGATAGAAGGCTCAATAAATGCAAAATAACTCCATTATACATATTTAGGACAGGAGAGAGACTATCTGTCCTGTATCAGATTTCTCCCACTGAAGTTCTTGTACCTTGCAGAGCATTTCCAAGTCTAATTTTAAGATCTTTAAATCCTCCAGCCTCAAGTACAGCAGTGCAGCTCCTCTTTATACCCTTCCAGGAATCTGTTAATATCACTTCTAGCACAGTCCTCTGGCTCTCCTATTGCAACCTCCTCCCCTCAAAACTTTGCTCCAACATACTAAAATCAAACCCTCAGCGGAAGCTAGACCCAGTCCTCAAAGGCTGCACCTGTATATCCCTCATCACACATCTCTAGGATGCTCATTGACCACATGGCATTTGTCCATGTAAGAATTACTGAGGACTCAAAGAGGCAGCACAGGTTTTCTTTCACTGGTCTTGCAAGGCTTTGCAAGGAAGATTGCCTAGGAAACTAGTCTCTAGAGAGCTTCATATTTTCAGAGGTGAAGGCTTTTGAAATGACCTTCAACGAGGTACCTGCTCTACCAGTGCTTATCATCAAAACAATACACTGGCTTTGTTTCAAGCAGCTATTTCTTTCCTTCTTGCCACAAAAGACAGCTCTAGGAAGGCTATGGTAATTACATTAGTCCTACTACTTCCCACAAGCAATATTTATCAGTCACTGCAAGCAGTTGGTCGATGTGAAATCAACAAATTAATGGCAATAAAGCAGAAGCAATATGATAATTATATTTTTCACATTATCATTGATTAACACTTGTGCAGGCGTTAACATAGGAGCTCCTGTAAGAGTCTGAAAAATAAATAGGTTCTTCACTTAAACTTAAAGTGCCATTCTATTAGTGAACCTCCACTAAACTAGTCTTTTAAGGCCTCAGTAAGTGATGACTGATTCTTTTTTAATCCCACTCTTCTTTTCGTCTGGGTGAGGGCTCAAATTCAAAGATAAAGGCAAAGAGATTCTTGTCAGAAGCACAGAGCAGAAAGCACGGCTGAGCTGCAATGACAAATCTGTATCTTTGGTTCTTCATCAGGGAACTTGGCATATAGGGGTGTCTCAAAACCACTGGTAGTTATAACATGGTCTTGTAAGGCATCGGGCTGGATAAAGCCAAAATAATAAATGCTTCTAACCTGTAGCATAGAAAGCAAAGGTGTAGCAAAGCACACATGGCAAGGTAAAAGCTCTCTCTTTAAATGCTTACTGGGCTCATGACATAAGGTATTGCATAGCGTTGGTTGGACAATAAATTATCCATGCAAACTAATTCAAACAAAATAATAAAAAACTATTCTGAACTGAGTTAAACTCTGACATAAGGCACAAGAGAACCACCTATGCTGCCAGAAAACTTTGGAAGAGGAATGGACAGCCATCAGCGGGAAATCACAGATATGTCCCAGGGTAGACCATGCTGCTTGGGAACTGGTGCCCCAGCTTAGGAGTAGAATTTAAGGTCCTGTTGACACTACGAGAAACGCTGAAGTTATGCTAGCAAGAACAGTCAGCTTCCTTAGTTTAGGAATTTAGCTTGTATTAATTTTTCTGGTCTGACCAATTAATACTGTCTGCTGTCCTCAACTACGGCAAGTCGTTCTACAGCACACTAGACCGGTCTGAAGAAGGTTTACTTCATCAATGCAACAACTTTTAAGTAGAAAGTTAAACATGCATATAAATGCTTTCGATACAAGGCAAACATAAAATGTATACACAACCACCTCTACTTGTAACCCAACACTCTTCTTCTGGCCAAGTACATTAACCACAGGATAGCATTCACATGCACTGGTATTTGCCTTGCAGCATTGGAACATAACACTGGAATGTAAGAGCTTCACAAATATAACATACCTACAGAGAAAATCTGTACTGTACAAGTAGGTGAACAGCACAAGTACCCAACAAAATTGAAAAATTAAATACTACTTTAGTGGCCAAAACATATATAACTGTTATGCTTATGGTAACTGAATGGTCTGAGAAACAAGTATTGATATCCTTTCTCCTCTCCCCAAGCTTATTTGCTTTTCAGTTTCTCAGTCCTGTACCGATGCTTGCACTAATTGTGTAGGGCCTTTTATAAACAGAAGCAGGGAAAAAGAAAGCAAACTCTAAAACAGTGATCAAGAGGATGTAAAAGTAGTTAACATTAGCTAACAGAAAACAATGTAATGTCTGAAGTAAGCTTAAGCTTGTTCTTAGAGTGGCTTTCAAATGGGCTGCATTCCATTAACACCATTTGCTAGTCAGTGGTCTGCTTAGTGTTCATGGCTTATAAGGTCAGCTATAGGTCTCTTACCTTTGGAGGCTTGAAAGGATATTCTGGTGTAAATGTGATGTCAAGGAAGAAAACACCACCCTCATAGACTGAACCTGGAGGTCCTAGAATGGTTGATCTCCATTCGTAGATGTTATCACCTTTGGGCCCAGCACTAAGAGATAAAAAAACCACACAGTTTAGGGATAGTACCACAGTTCAAATACCTATGACCTCATACACTCTTTAAGTATGATATGGAAGAAAGTTTCCAATGTTTAATTTCATACACCACCTGAAGTAAAGACAGGGATTAGAAGTAGATTAAATGCTTCCAAAAATCTCTGAAATCTCACCTAGGTTTATTAGTGCTTCAGACGGCTTAGCAAAGCTGAGAAACTAGAGGTGGGGTATGGTTTTCAGCCTCTCTCTCCTGACATTTGTAAGAGCAGCACTGCCCAGAACTACTCTTAAACATGCTACACAATCTCAACAGGAAAGTTTTAAAGAACAATTTCCTGCTGTATTTCAGAAATGACTCTTCCAGTTCAGCCTTTATAAAACTGTACCCCAGAGACCATCCTAAATAAGTTAAGGACTCATGTTGATTTTTTTTTAATACTGTGTGTTCTTTAAAATGGCTAAACCAAGACTCGTGGTATAATTGAAGGAAGCCAAATACAGGATGATACTCTTAGATCTCAAAATTCTCTACACTTTCATCATTTTGCTACAGTGATTTCTAAAATGAGGTCACGTGAACTCATCCCACTGACACTGTTTGTATTGTGGAACTGTTTTTGTAAGGGGAATTAAGATGACATTCTCAAATCAGCCTTGTGTAACTCTGGGTTCTCTCTAACCTGCCAGCAGCTCACCAAAAGCAGTACAAATTAAAGGTGTTGCAGAAAACAAATGCCTGCTTGTTGGAAATCAGTTTTACTTAGATTCTCAGACACTTACATTCTGTAGCGCGCCATATGGCACACAGCATTTCTAAGTACAGCTCAACCTACAAAGCCATTAATGGTTTAGGACTCCATTGCTACCTCTTCCTTTCTCTGCTGCTATGGTAGTATTTTATCTCTAAGATGCCAGAGCTGAAGAAAACTCCCTTTGCATAGAGGGAAATGCTGACACAGCTTATTCCATCATGGATGTGCTATGACTTCAGAAATTTCTCCTTGCTTTGTAAGGGGCTGGATTTTAACATCCCTAATACAACAAAAAACAGCCTTGCTCTTCTTCTCTATTCTTCTAACAAGGTTAATGTAAGACAGAAGGATTAAACAGAAAAGGCTCTTTTCATATTACAACAATCATGGAGCAGTATTACTTGAGAAGGAAGGCAATCCAATACATTCAATATATGCACAACAATATGCATTTGGTTATTGTGCAGGGAACCAGAGTAATTGCTAGGTGTTAGTAACAGTGTTACAAATAGAAATACAATTAAAAAAACATAAATTCACAATGTAGCAACAGTGATCAGAGTAATGCTTCCCCCCAGCCCCCCGCTCTTTACAGTGCTGGCAAGCATGTTCTTGGAGCAGGGGAAAATGAGGCGAGAGAAAGGGAGCTAATTCTGTTATCAAAACTAAGAATTTATTTTCAGATTAAACTAAAAATAGAAGTTCTCAATATGTTGGTGCTAAATAGTTCAACAACAGTGAGACTATGACTAAAAGCATCCTTCCGGGCTAGGAAAGCATGTAAGAAAGTAGTAAAAGGAAACAGGTTCTCTGCAAAGTGACACAGTAGCCACCAGGGAACAATTTCTCTCCTCAGAACACAAAACCCCACACAGTGGTACTAAATTAAAGTAAAAGCCAGTCCCCCTGAACACTCCTGGCATCCCACTCCACCTTAATGACTTGTCTGTGTCCTATGCAGGTCTATATATTTGGGCACTCAGTACTCTCCAGCTACCACTTGTGCATTAGACTGGAAGAGAGCTGTATTTTGACAGGAAACTCTACCTCTTCAAAGACATCAGCTTAACTATGCAACTTACTGAAAAGGACTCTCTGGGGCACCCTTAGCCACCACTCTAAGGAATTACCTCTTTATGTACATATCAGCAACCTAATGACACAGTGCCATTGATGCAAGTTCCACTATGATCATCCTCCCCTCCCTCCCCTAAAGGTGGAGCTACTGAATAGCACAGGTACTTGAGCTTTGTTAGCACCATTTACTGTTGGAATTATATCATGAGAACTGTCAACCGGGAGCGCTTTAGCACACAAGAAATGCAATGCACCATTAGCATCGAGTACAGCTCCCTGAACCAATAAGGGATATTGCAACATTTTGCATTTTATTTCCAGCTTCAATCCAAAGGACTGACAATAAAATATCTCAGTTAAAAAATAATCTATTATTATTTGTGATAGTCTTTGAAATCTCTTTTATCCTATTAGGTTTCCAATTAGAGCTATCACTGCAGGAAAGTAATATACTGCTAGACCTCCGTATTAAGAGAGTGCAACATCTTTGAAAGACATCAGTAGGCTTTAACAGTGATGTACTAAGCTTACCTTTTAAGCTTTACATATTTCAATTAACAGAGTGAAACAGCTATAGGTGTTCAATTTTTATAAGAAATCAATGTTAATATGTAAAGGGAAGGCAAAGGGGAAGATGCAAGTCAGCTTCAGAGTGCAATATTGCTTGGATTTAACTCGGGATTAGGTAATACCAAGCAGCTCAAGAAGACCTAGTGCTTAATAGAAAAGTGACAATTCTCGACCACAGCGGCATTAACTTTTGGTGGAAATACAAAAACTGTCAAAGGTTAAAAATTACATTCTTTGTTTAAAAATCCCTGCAATTTGTGCTTCAGAAAGAAATTCACTGATGCGTAGATACAGGGTTCACAGGCACAGCTGCCACTTTGCTTGTGTGTCACCACTGCTCAAATTAAGCATCTAGATCTAATACAGCATTTTGAAGCTGTCCAATATATGACCACTGGGAAGACAATTTCAACCAATTAAACAGAAATTGTTTCCACTGCAAGACAAGAGTATGAGAGCAGCAGCTTTCTGTACCGAGCTCAACAGCCCACAACCTCTTCATTTCCACAGAAAGTAATGAGACAAAACCCAGTAATGCAGAGCAAAAGATGACATCCAAAAACCTGGAAAAATCCCAACGCATCATTATCATACTGGGCAGCATGTGCTACACAGCAGTGCAACTGAGAACTCTTTTCCCTGGATAAACGGTGATATGCTTAGAGAAGATGCGCTGTACCCCCCGTAACAACTATTCCTGATCGTTCCCAAGTTGCTGCTGGGCTTCTCCTGTGGACAGATGTTATGAGGATAACACCCTTACGAAACTACCCAGTCCACAGGTAGTTTTTGTTCAAGGACTATTTAACTTTCCAAGTCTACAAGCAGCAGTCTGAATCCTCCTGGCAAACGCGAGATTGAGAGAAAGCCTTGGCACAGGTCAGATGAAGATCAAAGTTCTGCCTATGCCAAGTCCTAACCAGCCTTTTGTCACTTTGGAAAAACCTTATCTACCTCTGCCTCCCTTTGCTGACAGGTGCTATGTTGTTTTCAACCTAAAAATCAAACAGGTAAATTAGAAATGCCTACAGCAATGGCTGGGGAACAGAATGATGTCCATGTAAATCTGCTGCATGCTCAGATGCCATGCAGTATTGAGCAACTGTAAACATAGGACTCTCTCTCAGAGATTAAGTGTTCAGGAAAAGACACACAGAGACACACTTTTTCATGTATTGAAAAGGCCAAATGACAGACAGTCTGCAAGAACAGCCAGCCTGTGGTTTTCCTGTATTAAGCCATCAAGAAACAACCTAAACCACAGGCCTGAATTGCATGAGACCACCCTGATACTTTGCACACACAGACTCAGCTCCCTCCCTCTGCCTAGGCATCCCTTGGCAAATCACTCACATTATGCATATGCCACAGAGGGAGGACAGGACTTTTCGGTATTCACCACATATATTTAATGCACAGAAATCCCTTGGAACACACTGCTGGTACTTTCCAGGAGAATGACTCAGAAAGAGTCCACTATCTATCAGCTTGCTAGTACATTTGGAAACTACCTAGTCCTTTCTAGGAGTTGACCAAATGACATTATAACATAAGCTTTTCCTCTAGTGTCAAGACAGCTTGGTGAATACTTCAGTTCCTCTTCATCGAGATACAGAAAACACACAAGAGCAGATCACTGTAGTGATAAATGAATTAGAATCAGTCAATGCTACAGGTTAATATTGTGACATACCCAAAGCAGCACATATTCCTTTTAACAGCTAATTTTGCAGAGTAGTTTAAAAATGCCAGAGATGTCTATCCGTCAGGGTGACGGGAAGAAGGGCAATTGCATGGTATGCTGAAGTAAATAACAGTTAATGAAAAACTAAAATATGTTTCAGTTCAAACCACAAGTAACAAAACCACAAACTCATACTCCAACTACTCCATATCCCCTGGAAGCTATTTTCGAGGTTATTTTGCCCTGAACAGAAAAAGTCTGATGCAACTAGCTAAGCTATTTTGAAGTTGCATACTTGTGGAAAATAAATATAATTTCCAAAAACACTGCAGACATGACCTTTTCCAAGGGACACAGCTCAAACCAGAAAGCAAACAACATACTAACAGCACATGGGAATTCCAAAGTGGCAGAGAATCTAATGATCTCCAATGTAAAACTGTGCCATTAAAAGCTGACCGCGACATCAAGCTTTTGTTGCTTTATTTTGTAGCAAAGAACAGTGAAAGACCGAACACAGAATGGCACCTTGGTGATGTACACATCACCCTACTAGGCAGCTTTAGGAAATACAGAGTTCAATGTTAGAAGGTCTCATTTTTTCCTTCTTTTATTTTTAACTATGCAAGCCCAAAATGCTTTAGAATTTTTGACTGGCAGGGAGGCAGCATATTGTTCTGGTGCACACTGGTTTTACCTCCTAATCCACCCCACTCCTGACCGCAGGGTAAATATGCTTTCTTTTGTGGTAGCCCGTAAGTGTGTCCATGCAGCTTGCTCACCTGCATTTTTAGGCTGAATCCGGCATGGACATTGCAAAGCAACCCCAGAAATCCTGACTCACTGGGGGATGCAGGTGTAGGGCCAGAACAGCTCATCTAGCTTAGCCACTGAAAAACCACATACTTACAAAATCCCTTTGTCAAAAGAAATTTTGCTCTTCAGATCTTTAAGCAAACAGTGTTAAAAATGAGAATGTCAAAGAACAGAGTTAAAACCAACCAAAGAGGCCAATCCTTTGACTGCAATGTCACTTCAAAACCTTCATATTAATGCATAGCTCTAATATTAGAAACAAATTGTCACCTTCCACATATGCTTTAGCTACCAAAATATGTTATTATTGTTATTACTATAGCACTGAGACACTCCATTCAGACAGGACCTCACTATGCTTAGCATGCTCAATGCAATCCGAAGACTTGTGTACAGAACTTACACAGGTTTTTCAATTGTAAAATAAGCATTTAAACATTACACAGTTGTAAGGAAGAAATTCAACCAGACAAGACATAAGTAGTTAAAAGGATACTTTGGGTGATCCATTTAATTGCCATTTTTCATACAAATAATTTAAACGTGGGATATCATCTTTTTGCCTCCCATTTTTAGTCAAAGCTTGAAAATGAAAGTAAAACAAAGGAAAAAAAAATCACAACACAACAAAACTCCTCCAGGGCAACCATGCAAAGTTACAGGTAATACACTGAATTATCGCATGACTATGTGAACTGGGGTGATATTTTTTACCCTGGGTCATTATATACAGCCAAGCTCCTCCTCTGTGTTAACATTAGCTAAAACTGATGGATTGACCATAGGTGAAATGCCTACAATTTCAATGACACACACATGGAAAAGACAGCAAGAGAAAAAGTTGCAGCTGGCTTTAATCAAAACATAAGAAGGATCAAATGAGAGAAAGGAGACATAAGTGAGCAAAGATGGAACATTCTATTGCTAGAGAAATCCAAACTATAAAATTGAGAAAACAGAACTTAATCCTCCTTCTAATGCATGTTCAGAGGCACAGTTTTCAGGCATAAAGCAATAAATATTACTATTTTTCTTGTAACTCATTGAAGGCGCTATATTTTCTGTCTTTAATAACAGCAGTCACAATATTGTTGCACAAGGGTAAGTACCTTACAAATCTCACCACATTTCTAATAGAGAGGAGCACGCACAAAATTTCTGTTCTAGCATCTGGGAAAGCTTTTCCCCCAAGTATCAGACTAATGTAAAACTGGGGAGGGGAGGTTTGAAAAATCACAGATATATTGCACAAAGCTTAAACTGGTGGATAAATGGTACAGTGCATTACATGCTTACAAGGAACTAAATCACTAAATAACTCTGATAATGGAGCTGATAAGGTGCTATGCAGGGATTTATGAGACTTCAAGGAAATCTGTTTCAGGGGGATTTCTTTGTGGAAAAAAAAAACAAAAAACAACCCTACTCACTAGGTTTTCCAGTTCACGTAAAAAATACTTGGCAATAACATCACAACAACCAAGAGCCTTATCATTGCCAAGTTCTCACTCTTTACAATTACAATGGGAAAAGAAATGCCCAGGAGTACTTGCAAATTCAGGACCACCACCTGAAATATTTCAGTCTCTGCAAAATATTACTGTGAATTTACTCCTAAAGTACTTGGTGAAAAGGCCAACCCTCTTGAATAACTTCTCTGTAGACTTTGATTTTTTAAACCAGGCTTCAAAGATTTAAAATGAAACCTCAGTTAACAGGGAGGTCAGAAGGAGACTTATGATACTCTCAAGAGTGTGCTGCAGCTCTATTTAGTTTAAAACAATAATCACTTCAATTTAGGAGCAAGTCCTCATAAAAAGGTTCAAGAGAAATTAATCCATTTAGAATTGGTTCCAAAACTGATAAGAAATACAGCCTGCTCAGCTCAGCTCTCAAAGGTTTCTGTTTTCTTTTGCAGAGGTTTCTTCCTAGCCTTCTCCACCCCAAAGCACTGGAAGTTTGTCCCACTAATGTTCCTACTAAGTGTAGAAACATTGTCAGTGTTTAACATGACTGCCGAGAGACTGTTTCTGCAAGTCTATGACTTCAGTATGTACAGTATGCAAATACAACAAATGCCAAACTAAGTAGTCAATTAAATGATTTGCATTGTGTGCAAATCCATTTTCCTTTTCTCCTCATAGTTACAGCTTGACACCACGACCAAAAATTAAATAAATTAAAATGCACTGGCTTATATTTGACCTTGCATCTCCCATTAAACAATACCCTGCACAAGAAACAATAAAACAAATTAGGAAAGAGTAGAAGAAAATCTGACTTGCCTAACAATTAGCAATGACTTACTTAAAATGACAAGATGATGTGATGGTAGAAACTGTGCTCTGCCAACTTAACCTTGTGTTATTTTTACATGCTTCCTTCCTGCCATTTGTCAACTGGACTATTAGCTGCCAACAGGGGGACAGAAATTCCTTCATATCATCAGACCTCAGTTCCAAGTTTAGTATTTATGGTGCAGATGTGTAATTTACAATTGGTAAACAAAACTAGGCAATTTCACAAATGCATTGTTTTTGCAACTACACCATTTGCTTAGAGCCTCTTCACATACCAGGTTTTTGGAAGTTGGTATAGAAATATAACTGGTAAACCTATTCCTTTCTGTAACTAATGCTTTCATAAAGCAAACATACCCTTCAAGTGGTTGCCCAGCACCACATTGAGTCTTTTCCTTAAAGACTATAAAAGAAAATCAATACTATTAACGAACATGAAAGCTCATTACCTCAGCTCTGGCATACCCCTCAAAAGAAAACAAAAGCTCTGCTTCCTCCTGGCATTTATTGGAACATAGTAGGTTCTTCAGAAGCAGAAAAGAAACTGCCCCCTCTGACAACAAAACAGTTCAATGAAACCCACTTCCCCCCAGAAGCAGCCCTAACTATGCTACATACGGGGCTCTCCCCTAAATACCATGCTTTATCCACTAAGGATTATAGAAAGCCACCCCAATTAACCTGCCATTCCAGAACCAAGCTAGGACCTGTATCTGTGCTTGTCCTCCATGTCCATCTCCTATTCTGTCCCTGTGAGTGTAGGAATATGAAAGGTGGTCTCAATAAATGGGTAAGAAAAGCCCAGCACATCATAAATATTTAGGCACCCTGTAGTACATCAATTGTAAACTGCTAAATTTGGACCTACATAATCTGAAGGTTTCTGTCTCTTTAAAAGTCACTTGCCTTTTTTTTTTTTGGGGG
>NDXB01017400.1:178647-206337 GCA_002631895.1 Agapornis roseicollis | reverse complement strand
AAAAGAAAAAACATTATATATTTTATTTTTTTTTTTTTTTTTTTTTTTTTTTTTTTTTTTTTTTGGGGGGGGGGAGGGGGGAGATCCCACCAATTTGCTAAGTCTACCTATCCAGCACTGAGCTAACTGAATGGACTGGTTATCTTGGACTTTATCATCAGTTTGCCCTATTGATTTAATTATAACTCGCAATTCCGTAGATCAAGTACTGCATATGCTGAATAATGTACATCGGAAGGGCAACAGCTGCTACAAACCACCTTGGGAAAACTGGCCCCAGAATGTTAAAGATTATGTGCAACATTTGGCAAGACACCCCTGCTATGCTGAAAATTGAAAGCATACAAGACTCCAACTCCCCAGACTAATAAGGACGTGGTTCTTGTGGCTTCACCCAACTGTGTCTTTGAGCTAGCTCTCTTGCTTCCATGGGGAAGAAAAGGGCTATTTTAAAGACAGCAGACAATGCATTGTGAGACTAGAGACACACTACCATTTCTCTTGTACTGAACTACAGGAATTCTGTTTAAAGTCTAATCAGAATAGGCGATGCAGTGTTTTAAGACTGCTGGTTTATATGCAACTTCAAACTTTCAAGAGACCATAACCTAAGGAGAAAACCCTGCTCATGTATCACATATTCCAAAACTGATCCACCTGTCCCACCACTTACCTACTACCAACTTCCCCTAAACACATGCTACAAATTAAAACAAATCCATCAGCCAATCAACCAGTACAGTCTCTTTCCCATTAGAGTCAACATCACTTAACTAGAGAACCAGGTCATCCCTTTATCTTGGCTTCACATCATTATATTGCTTCCCATCAGCATACCAAGGCTGATACCAGTAATATGTTGCAAATCAAAATACAGTATGTTTTGAAGGATGTATCTTAACAAGGCATGAAACCTAGAGAGGAAAAAAATCTGATCTGGATGTCTTTCCTTTCTTCTTTGACTACACGAAACTCTTTATATTAATTTCCTTTCTTTGCCATTCAGTAAATAAACTAAGATCGCTGCATTTGGAATCACCTACTTCACTGTAGGTGGAAACAGCAAAGTTACACCAAACACCCAATATCAAACCAGAATATGGATGCTCATCTCAAGATATAAACAAACTATTCTCAGTTATGCTGCACTATCCAGAGCATCTCCTTCCCCATTTTCACAGTTCTGAACTACTATCAAAGCTGCCTAGCAAGAAAGGAATTTGAAACCCCTGCATTTGAGTTCTGAAACTGACATGCACAGACTAGAAATGTTATATCTGAGATCCAAGATAAGAGCTTACTATTTTTTAAGTGAAACAAGATTATCTACAGTCTAATACAGCACAGCTGCCAGCCAGCTACATAGCAGTCACTAAGAACTGTTTATATACCACTGCAAGTTGTTCTCATTAATAACAGTTGCAAACACAAGCCAGTCACAATAACTAATCAGCATTTCTTGTAGCAGATACATATGTAAATATTATTCTGAAGCTGACATGAGGGCAAAAGCTTGAAAAACAAAACAGATCTTTCAAGGGATTTAAACCCAAAAATAAGCTTTGGATTCTTTGATAGTGTATTCACAAGTGTAAAGACAGCCTGAAGAGGCATTTGTGGTAGCTTTCTGCAGTTTTGTTGTCCTTCCTTCACGGATTGTCTTTTTTTCTCCAGTACCCTATTTGGCAACTGACATTGAGTAACTTTCCCCGAAAGCAAAAAAAAAAAAAACCCACATCACTGACTTTCAAACTCCCTTCACTTCATCACATTTCTGTCTGGAATTATCTCTTGAACATAAGGAAACATTAAAGGCAATGAAGTGCCAGGCAATACGAGTTTCAGCATAGGGCATTACAGGACTTACACATGTTATAAAAAGCACACCACATTCACACACATAAAAGCCAACACAGGTGTCTGCTTCTCCCTCATGTCTACCAAAGAGAGCGGTCTTAGCAACAATGTAATAATTGGAAAGATAACACCATGAGTTAAGTGTGCTGACAGAAGTCCACAGCCTGGATGTAAAAGGGAACTGCCGGGGAGCACGGTGAGTCCAGGCGTCATCAACATCACCCTCGGTTCCACACAGTTTGGGAACTTTGCTCCTTTGCCTGATCATGTTCAAACTAAGATTCAACCTTTCACTGCCACGAAAAGAAAAGTAAGCATGCTAAGTTTACACTGAAATCAGCTGAAAACACTGATGTTAAATAATACTTTAGGAATGTTCCCATAATCTGGAGGCTTTTCTAGCCATCAAAACCTATTTTCTTCATAAACCCATTGTGTAACTCATGAAGTTCAGAGAAGTTTTTTTAGTGACATTTAGTAAATCGCATTTCTTTATTGGATGGTGTTAATATTTGAATTGGTAGCAGTGCTAGCATGAGATCATCTATTATATTTCCCAGAGACATGAAGCACACCTCACAGATCCATGTAAGTGTTTTAAAGACAGCTGTTTACACCGTCTAACCTCTTAACCTGAGCATTGGTACAAGTAACACTTAAGGAAAAAGTGACAAGATCAGGAGGGAGTCCCTGGGTATGTTTTCAGAGCTGTCATCACTTCTGTTATGCTGTAACCATTTCCATGCAGGTGGCAACAGAAATAAAGAAGCATGCCTATGGAATTGTAACACTGACACAGAGATCGATATACAGCTTGTGCCTCATTTTACAGTATTATCTTTTTGAAGAAAAACTAAACATGTTACTTCTAATTAGGCACAAGTAGGAAGCCAGCATAATAGTATACAGTAGCATGACAAACCACCTGGAAGAACTGACAGCCTTAATACCCACGGTTGATGTAATTTTACATACATAACAACATAAGAAGAGGAATAAATCTATCATTAGCTACAAATCATGGATTTGGGGTATGAAGGTAGGGAAAAGTACTGCAAGAACAAAGAAAAATGATTCGCTTTCAGTCACTACAGCTTCATTCACTTTGATTTTCTCACTAAAAGGCATTTCAAATATTCCTTTCCGTGAAATAAAGATGTTCAAACAGCAGTATGCTTACAATGTAAAAATATTTACACTATTTACACTATGCTAGAAAATCCCTCAGGCAGCCTAGGCAATCCCACTGGAACTCTCAAGGTAAAATAAAATACAGAAATATCTCTATGCAAGCTTGTATGTCCAGATCTCAACTCAGAAAGGTCAGTAAATAAAGCCCTTAGAACACATGCAAATAGCCTTCTTAACAAATCTGTAAGAATGGACAAATTCCAAAGGCAGCTGGCACTCCCATCATTTAAATAGACTCCTAAGAATTTTTTGGTTTATATCCAGGTTTTAATGCAATGCAATTAAAAGTTATGAGAAGACAACCGACAACTCTTGTTTTTCCCAGTTAAGGCAAACTAACTGAAAATAGTTCTTTTCTGCTGAGCATATGCCTGTCATGGCAGAGTAAAACAGATCACACACAGAAATGGTAGGATGATTAACAGAGTAGCAAACTAACCAATACTAAAATGACTTCTTAATTCACTCTGTATAAAAGCATGTAAACCCATATGTCACATATGTAACTTAAAAGCCATGAGTTAATAATACTACAAACTTGCAATCTGATCAGGCAATGTCAACATTAAATACCAGAGTAAGACACCAAAGTATGTGCACACTTGGTTTCAGCTTTAAAACACAATTCTTTGAGATACTAATTTGATGAAACCATTACAGGAAATACTTTTGTAAATTACTCTAAAAGCTGCTTTTGTCACACATTTATACATACACATGTATGTGCTTCATAATGCACAAACCTTTCTATAACATAACTCACAAAGACTTTTTTTCTACTGATTTTTCTCCTGTAAAACAACGTTAAAATAAAGCTCAGCTCACCCATTAGTATAATAGAAGTAGCATTACTACAAAGACTTTGATCAGAGGTCAAATCCAAACTTTGCCACAGAACTTTGTTCTAGTGACTCTAGTACAGTTCTAGTAGAGTTCTTTGTTACAGAATTCTACTAGCTTGTCAAAAGAAATACAGAAAATTACCACGCTGGGTCTGATTCGAAGCCCACATATTCCAACACCTTGTGTCTCACTGGTTTCCAGTGTCAAATGGGGCAGAGATATGCACTGGAAGGCTCGTGCCAGCTCTTCTGCTTTCCCCTACCTTAGCAACATCCTCAGAGGTAACTGACTAAGCCTTCAAAACAGGCAAATATGTTTCCCTTCTGAAATAAGGGAAATAAGTTGCAGTAATTCTGTTTGGTTTTGCCCTCCACAGAAGTTTGAGTCTTTTAGAAGCTTGCTAAATTCCTGAAGCATGAAATCCCTGTGTCTAATTTCAGTCTGTAAAAAATGAAATAAATTCAATTTCTCTATCTTTTAATCTCATTCCATTTGCCTTTGTTCTTGTATTAGAGGACAGAGGAAGATAAGCTTCCCATCTATTTTCTCTAGAGAATAAAAATAAGGAAAATAAATATTCAGTCTATTTTCTGAAGGAAACAATTCCTGTCTTCACATAAGAATTCCAGTTTCTTTTTTAATAATTTTGATTTCTCCAAACCTCACATACTTCTCTAATACTCTTTTTGAGACAGTGGGCAGCATTACACAAAAGTTGATGGAAAAGACAGTATTTTATATGCATTCATATTAAGCCTTTTTCTCATTCAAATGCCAGAAAAACATACTGCCCTTCCTTTTTCAAAATGGGAAGACCAACCACCATAGGTATGCCCATAATGAGCACTAAGCCAGAAAAGAGCAAGTGTCTCCACTACTACCAAAGTAAGAAGTTTGCAGCAGACCATGCATTGCTAAAGATCTACCCTGTAAGCAAATACATTTGTCAAGTTATCTGTCTAGAAGCCAGTTCTTTTATATCAGTCTGGGCTAGCTGAAGACAATGACAGAACTTAGATCAAATTTAGCAGAACAAATTAATATGCAAGGCAGGAGACAAATCTCTTCTGGGCACCTGAAAAAAAAACCCAGCAGTGACTGCAAAAGCCAGATCACTGCAAAGCACTCTGACTGGGGGTTTGCTTCATTATGCTTAGCCCAGTCAGTAATCATGGCATTCCTCATTCGCACATTTCCTGTCAGCAAAGACACTTCTGAAAGCATCCTTGCTGCTTGTGCATCCTATGAAAAAGCCAGAACATTGTACTCTTTTTGAAAGAATAAACTCCCAGAGTTTGTAATCAATCAATACTGCTGCTGAGCATCTTTAGAAACAAGCAATAATCTTTGCTTCTGTCATTAATCTGACTGTAGTTCTTAGATAATTACAGAAGAGCACCACCTTACAAAAGAAAGCACACAGCTCTGCAGAGAGCCAGATTTCTCTACAGAAGACATTTTTTAAGGTTCTTTCCTTTGAAGCCACATGATTTATTCAAGTCCTCTTTCCTAAACTCTCAGTAACAGAATCTGAAGACCAGGTATATTCTGGCTAATGCACAAGGGTTTCTAATTATTGTCTCTATTAGGCTTTTGCTCAACTATTTTTTAATTTTCTTTCTGATTCCACAGATGCAGGCTTGGTGGGGGGTTTGTTGGGTTATTTTTTTTTCTGTTCTGCTTTGTTTTTAAAGCAAGAACTTTATCATACTTACAAGATATTTGTTCTCCCTGGCCCCAACACACAGGAACCGTGTGCTTTAAAGCCCTGTCGAGATTTGCAGGCATAAATGTCAACTAAATTGTCAAACCTTTTAATAATTCTATTACCTCACTCCTGGTATTTTTCCACTCTGTGGAATTAATTCCATAACTTGAAGTGCCACTTACTAAAATAACCACAACATGGTTAAGAACCTGCTACCATTATCACCTCCTTTGCAGAAATACAGTGATTTCACCCATCACAGCATACTCAAGTTTAATCAGCGTTGTGGCTTTTGCCCTGTGTAGGCATTAATCATTCATAAGTCTTTGGATTTTATTACTCACTTTGCCGGTCATTTCCATAGGTATTCCCATGCAATCTAATCAGACATGATCCATAATGGTCCTTCCTGGGGTGAGCTGATATGGACAGATACGTGGAATAGTAGCACAGAAAGGGACAGAGAATATATGTGAAGAGGATATCCAGTCCTCAGTAGATATAAGATGGGTGTGTACATGTGTATGTGGAAAAGGGAGAGAAAAATGCTTGCATATGTACAAACTGGGATTGAACAAAAATAATTCCAATAAATGCTCAGAATCCAAGTCAAGTTTAGTCTATAGGAAAGTTCAACTCAGAGGAACACAAAAAAGTGTGCTTTTTGGATATAACATCTCCAGATAAACTTGCTTAAGCCTAGGATCATGGGTTTAATATTGCTCCAAAATCACCACAATTAACAAGACTGATTTTGAAGCATTCATGATAGCCACATGCCTACCCAATTCTATTTCAAATTCAGTCATGTTCTTGGTCTTGATTTCCTGTGACAGAAGATCCATAGACTGTTTATATGTGTGAAAGACACATAAAATACCTTCCTTTCATTATAATATTTGACACCTTTGATTTCAATTGAGCATCTCTTTGTTCTTCTAGTATGAGAAAAAGAAAACATGTTTCCAATTTATTTTTTTTACACTAGTATTCTGTGCAGAATGAAGTAAATGACTGAAGTATTTCATCCAGTATTCTTCCAGATAGAGTATACCTGCCTGCTATGAGGAGAATCTGAGAAAGACAAAGAAGGAAGTAAAAAAGCATATGAACTCTGAGCAAGAGGCTTATGAGACAACAAATACAAGTGTTAAAAAATGGTCCCCTATTGTACACTGGTATGCCTATATTTGAGGAAGAATAAAAGCCCCAACCAACCAACCACAAACTCTAACCAAACGAAATGCAGCATATATGGCTGAAGATGATAGTGAGGGAGATGGACAATAAAAAAAGCAAAGAGAACCTTACATGTCATATCACCTAAACCTCTGATACCACACATGTTCAACATGCTACTTTAAACCTCATTATAGAAGCAGTTACAGTCAACAGTTCCAAGTTACTCTGCGAGTGTAAGCAAATTCTCAGGTGTCATCGTCAGGATGAATGGTTTAAAAAGGATTGATGCCACAGTTTTGCAATAATATTTCTGGGCATTTGCAGCGTACCTCTATTACTTGTATTTAACTACCACTGATTCGGTTAAAGCTTCACCAAACACAAGCATGACTTCAACCAAAACTTTTCCTAAAATAGGGATATTTCATACCATAGGGATCTCTACACAGAGGCATTAAATTCATAAAACAGTGCAAGTAGATCTCAGAGAGACTTCACCAGATTACAGACTGATGACACTGATGTTAAAATTCCACTAGAAACCTTGCTCCATTTAGTTACTACATGACAGAAAAGGACAATCCAGAGAAACTACAGAGTTTTTTATTGCCTCAGCTATACAACTGATGCCTAAATACAAGTGTTACCGACCCTTAGATCCAATACCAGCCTGCGCTGTGTCTTACTGAGCCCAATTCCAACTTCCCTTACCTTCTAGTGACAAAGACACTGCTGCAGTTAGCGGCATGCAAACTAGCATCAAATCATCCAAATAGAAACACAGAATACAGAAAAAAAATACTTCAGAATTCTGGCAGTTTCTGTATGAAATCTTAGCCATGTGTCAAGTATTCATAGAGCATGCATGAAAGATATTTGCATGACTTTGGCTCAACCTCTCTTCCAGTCTTGGTACTGAAAATCACAAGAATAAATACAAAACCAATGGATCTGAGAAATCCAAGATCATAATCCTTTTACATCATGCTACTTAAATGAGGACTACAACCTCGTCATTTGGAATACACATATGGTTCTTACATTTAATGGAAATGACACTGTGCTTGAGGGAAGATATGCTTATATCACAATGCTTCATTTTGCAGTATCATGGAATCCTTGATCTTTACACTGGCATCATTAATATACATTAATTACATGTGAAAAGGCTACACGTGACCAGCTTTGTGGACCTGAAAATTAATTTCTGGAGCAGAGAAACTCTTGCTAACAACAATCATTTGGGTCAGGTTTTATTTTATTCTTTCAAAGTTTCAACAATGAAACATTTATGAAACAAAGTGTTCTCACACGGTTAAGTTCATTTTTCAAGTCAAAACTCAGCAAAGGCTGGGTGAAACCCCCAGTATGCTGTGATTAGCCAAGGGCACAAGAGCACAATCAGTTCTGACTTGCTGACAGAAGGACTGAATGGAATAAAGAAACCCAGGTGGGTGAAATACAAAATGAGGTGTCCTAATTGAGTGTGATGACATTCAGATTGAGATTTCTGAAAACAGAATCATAGAATAGCTAGGGTTGGAAAGGACCTTAAGATCATCTTGTTCCAACCCCCCTGCCATGGGTAGGGATAACCTCACACTAAACCATGCCACACAAGGCTCTGCCCAACCTGGCCTTGAACACCGCCAGCAATGGAGCATTCTATAGGGATGCTGGGAAGGGAGTCTTCATTAGGGACTGTAGTGACAGGACAAGGGGTAACGGGTTCAAACTTAAACAGGAGAGGTTTAGATTAGATATAAGGAAGAAATTATTTCCTGTGAGGCTGGTGAGATGCTGGAATGGGTTGCCCAGGGAGGTTGTGAGTTTAGGAAAATGTGCATTCTGTGAACTTCTGCAAGTTAAATACTGAAGAAAAGCAAAGTTCTTCTTACTACAATTCCTTTCCATACAGCTATTTTTGCACATTTGAGGCAGGAAAAAGACAAAATAACCCTTTTCTTTCTCAGAAATACAACCACATTCTGGTAAGTGAATGTAAAAGGGTTATTTGCACACACATGCATGCTCTAAACTCACCACTAATAAGAAGCAGACCTGATGCAACACTGTTCTCTTAGAGCTGTTGTACAGCTGTTCCAAAATCTGTAGGTCATTATGAATTACTTCATAATTTGCAAAATGAAATGGTGTTCAGAATGAAAACTTGAGATAAAATCTACTTTATTTTAAAATTAAAGTCTGGCAGCTGTATTCTTTTTTCCTTTTTCTTCAACAATTCACCTACTGCAAAACTAATATTGAAAGGCACTATTTAGAGCCTTTCTTACTATAAGGGATTTAGCTGCTGGCAAAATTCAAGTACACATTACCCTCCTGAGTATCTTTTAATCTTTATATGTTGTTTCTGTTCCTTTATCAAAATACAGCAGACCCTCAGTAAGTAGGTACGCCTCCCCAAGCACAGGCTACAGAAAGTAGGCAGCTCTGGTTCAGTGGTGACTGAGTTCATGTATCTTTCCAAATAGAGTGAAAAGCAGGATCTAAGCTATGCAAGCTCCAATTAGAGAAGAAAATCAGCTTAAACTAAGAAAAGGTCTATTTATTAAAAATGCCTTAGCAGCTGTGACCAGCAAGGATGAAAAGTTGTGAGAGAGGCTGCCCCAGTAGCTGTTGTACTGTTTTTTTCCACACTTTTCTCACCAGGGCCAAGAATGATCAAGAGACTCATCATCCCAACAAGTACTCCTACTGTAAACAGCTACTGTGGAAAATCAGACCCTTAATAAATATGTGCGTTTCATAATTTTACTACTGAAGCATTCAGTTCTGCTACACACCTAAAAGGTACAGGAACAACCAAAAAAAAAAAAAATAGGATAATTTAAGCCCTTTTCTTCAGAACTACTTGTAAGGAGAAACTTGAACACATAAAATACATCACCTTTCACAATCCTGTGAACGTGCTAGGGACGCACACAGGACTGATTCCCTAAGGGCACGCTAGTATTAAAAATAACAAAATAGCTCAGACTTCCCCTCACCTGGATCAATGTCTTACTGCAAGTGCATTTATCTTTTGCCTGCCTTTGTTTGCTATTTGCTAACTTGCTCTACAGTTATTGATGTTCCCTAAAATCAGAGGAATGCAGCAATCAAACCAATGCATGAAGACAAACCCCATGATCCTCCCACCAAAAAAGACCCCAGCACAACTCTTAGCTTTTCTTATACTGTGAAACAAGATAATAAATATGATTAAGGAAGCAATACGAGTGTGTGCATGGTATTATTATTATTATTAAACAAACAGTCTATATGTTTGCTTTTCATTAGCTCCCTGTGGTGGCAAAACTATAAATGTAAAAGCTAGAGACATAAAGGGGAAAAATGAAGTAGCCAATAGCAAAGATTTCAAATACACTTACACAACCACACTGTTTATTTTACAGCTGCTTTACATAACAATAAAAACATAATATACCATGGGCTTTTGGCAGTGTGTAGAGAGACTGCATCAAATGGCAATAACAGAGTAAGCACAAATGGAACAATTAAGCCATTTTAGAAGCACCATTATGCCCAACAATTAATGAGTCCAAAGAGACAGAAAGGTCAAAAGTGTGAGTTTTTCCCCACTGACCAGAGATCACATATGTGGCCCTTGGGAAGAAACCATAACTTCATAATCTGATTATATAATCCCTACTAGAGAATAACCCTATACAAACCCCAGAACACTAAACAAAAAGAGAGATGTTTCCTTAAGAAGCCAAAACCTCTTCCATCCAACTGCTTCAGTGTGATTAATAAAGAAAAAAGGAAGAAAAAACTGAAATGCTTACCCTCTTTGTGTATAACCACCTGAGAAAATCACTGGCTATACATAAAACAGCAAGGTGCTTACACAGTTCAGTGCCAGCACTTTCTTAGAAAAAATGGGCAAATCATAAATATTGTACATTAAACCCCATAATTCTTCTAGTGACCTTGAACTCCAGTAATATGAACAGGGACATACAAAACTGCTTATTTCCAGACACAGTTCATTCACTATCTCCAGCAAGGACTGAAATTCAGCACTTGACCTAGTGTGTCATTAGGATATGACATGTTATGTTCCATACAGCAGCTAGATAACTTTCCAGATGTGCCATTCAATGTGTGCACAAAAGGATTAGTAAAAATACTGACCAAAGAATCTTCCATTGGCCTGGCATACAGCTGTCTGCTGTGTAAATGCTCACACAGGCTCACCTACTGCACATGCCAAATGCCCTCATTTCCTCAAAGTGAAGTTTAAATGCATACTCTTAACTAGAAACCTTTGAAGATAATAAACTTTTCTAATGACCAAAGTAGGATGACAAATGTCAATTTTTACCTTGCCTTGCTCTCAGGATTAACCCAATTGCCCATTTAAGTAATTTAAAAACACTTTCCTCTTTCCCTTTCATCAAGCTCCTCTGATTCGTGATCCACATACTTAAGCAATTTAAAAAAAAGAAATAAATCTATATACACATTCAGTAGCAGAGCTGATCACTGCTACTTTATTTGCAAGTAAATTAATAGAACAAGAATGGTTTTGTCTGTTTATTTTTTGATTCCTCAAAAACATTTTCTTTCTGGCAACAGGACAACCTTGCCTCCTCAGTTCTCTATAGACACGGGCTGCAGACTTTGACAGATACAATGGCTTACTGCTGAAGGATCAGTGCAGCTATCAGGAAAGAGAAGGGACCAGATACTTGCTCAACTCAGCAGGGATAATGAAACAGAAGACACCAATACTGCTCCTTACAACCCTGTGATGGTTTGCAGAAAGAGGCCCAGCTCCCATGGGCTGGAACAGGCACACTAGCTCTCTTGCGGAACTTACACCACACTGTGACTTGGGACACACTGGATTTTATTCAAGAGCATGCCTATGAAAGAAGTACAGAGAGAGAGCTGAGAACCTGTGCAAGAGACTGGCAGGTTTATTACTGGAAAGGGATCTGGCAAAATGCTTTTCCCTTGTTGCTCTATGTTTTTAAGGGTCACATCTAACCCCACTCTTTCCTAATGTGTTCAGCCATCAATTCTAGCTCCAACTCTTTTTACCCCATTCACTACAAACTGATGAAGATTGCTGCAAATAGAGCAGACTTCACTACATAACAGAGAAGCCTCCTTCCCAGATTCAGACCCTGATCAGCACTCCTTCCTTATGTCTCTTTAAGTCAAGCTGTGAATCACTAAGAAATCCCATCCAGCTGTTCAGCCATGAGAGAGGTCACTGCACATCCTCACTTACCCTCAGCCCTTTACTCTGCTGCTAGGGCTCGACCCTGCCACGTCACTGCACCCCACTGCAAAGTGTTACCATAAAAAGGCTCCACTACCCTATCCCTCTTTTTCAATCTTTCCCAGTTATTAAATATGTCCTAAATGGCTAGTTCTGTGCTACTCAGCACTGCAGTGAAACATGCACCTCAACAATCACAATGCTAAATTATTTGTGTGAACTTTACATCTCCTCTTAAGTAAGACTCTACTCTGAAAAGCAGAGCAAAAATCCTTGTAAAGAAACACAGAAAGTATGGCTTACACAATCTATGAGTTAGAAAATTTGCATCTTCTGTGGAAAAAACAATGTACAAGACATACCTGATACATTACAAATCCTCCGATGTAACATAATATTTCTAGTCATTAGGAGTACACACACTGAATACTAAGTACTTTAAATTTGAATGTCTCAGCACATGTAATAGCTCTGCAATTTAATGAATATTTCCCTAACAAATAGCTACAGTCCTGCTAGTTATTGAGGTGGAAGGTGAAGTAGGAGCACAAAGACAGCAAAGAGAGAGATTAGCTGTTGGACACCTTTATTATTTCTCTGCTACTACCCAGGAAAAAAAAAAAAAAAAAAAAACAACCAATACTAATATATCTCAAAACACATTATCCTATTGCAATGCAGTACTACCACAAAGTAACAGCTGTGATAACCTTGATGTGCATAAAACTGGAAAATAACCAAATCACATATTCAAGATAATACAATAGCAGCTGAACAAAACAACTCACTTACTTACCTCAGATAAGGAAAAAGAAATGCAATGTGACAACATAAGCAGAACTTCATTTTTTGGGGAAGGGGGATAGGGAGACACCTACAAGCCCAAGCACTAAACCTACTTTATTATTAAAGAACATTTAAACATTGCTGGAAATTTACATACCACTTCGCAAACACAGACAAAAAAGAAAGAAGTGCTTTGCCCTGAGAACTTTATAGTCCAAATTCAGCAATACAAACACATTCAGGTTAACCCTTCACAAAAGCGAGAAGCGGCTGAGTGATAGGAAACAAGGGCTCGCTTTACACGGCAAAGCATAACAAGAGAGGAAAGAACAGTTCCATAAAGGGCAAAAGTTGAACATTTTATGTGACTAAAAGCAATGTCAAGTGGAACGAGAAACAGAAGAGAGACTGAAGCTAGTGGGCTGGAAAGAGGGATGACAGGGTAGGGGAGGGAGGTCATTTTGTGGGTACTCCTCATAGAATTCTCAAAGGCCATTTGGAGTCATCTAATTCAGTGCCCTATTCTTGGCAGCAGTAAAAGCAGATACTCCTCAGAACAGATGATTGTGGCTACTGTCTGCAATTAGTTCTCCTTGTTACTCCCACAGTACCCACAGCCACTAGATATAGGGGGGCTAAAGGGTACATTCCTGACTTTCCTCTCTGTTTATGGACCTGTTGCCCATGAATTTGTTGAGCCCATCTCTGAGTCATATCTTTGCTGATACTATCTGCCTCCACAACCTCCTGCAGGAACAACTTCCAGCACTCCACTGCCTACTGGCTAGAAGGACTTAATCTGTTCTAAAATGATCTCTTAACAGTTTCAGTGATTATCTCCATTTCTAGCATTATGGAATTTACTGAGTAACAACTCTTGCCATGCTTCTCTTCCAATAGCTACAAAAGCAAGATGTGCTCCTTAGGGAGATGCAGGTTCACACAGCCTTCAACAATTTAAACTGGCAAATTCCTTTCCTTAATATTAGTCTATTTGATCAGGATCGACTGAGTTCCAAGTTATTTGGGAGCTTTCCTACTCTTTTTGCCTACTTGTTTCTCTTTCCCCTTCTGCCCTCTCCCTCTGCCCTTCCCTCTGAACCTTCTTTGTTATCACTTCCCCAGTTTTCTTCTCCCACTCTTAGCATCTTGCTCATGTGCTTTTAGGAGGACAATCCATGGCTCAAGACTCATGTGGCTCATGGCTGCGAAGATACAGTTGGGCACCTGTTACATGTATTCTTCAAGGTATAGTAGGTTGTGCCTTCTTGATTTACAGAGCATTTTAAACAGTGTAACATCGTGTAAGCTCATTGACTTTATTGGTATATGAATATTTTGCTTCCAAAGGGGGGATGCAATACAAGCACCACAGCAAAAACTTGCTGTTGCTTGCATGCTTGCCTGTTTTAAAAATTCACTCATGCTCAAGCAGAGGTTGGCCAATGGACTGTCCTCCCTATTCATTCAAGAAGAGGATGCCCCATTTCTTTTGATCCTTATAGAAAACAGTAAGAAAGTAGAACTAACTTGCTGGAGCAGAACAAGAATCAGTCTGTTTCTGCTTCCATTTTCACTGCAACTGTTTCAGCCACCACTGCAAAACTGCTTCAGCCACCACTGCAAAACTCCTTCAGCCACCTTGATGGGCCATCTCTCCCTGCTGTCCCTTACAGTCATCATTAACACCTTACACAATCTTGCTCTCCATAGGAACCTAACACCCTTCTGCCTCAAGCGGTTTTATGTCTTTTTCTGTTCCTCACCTGCTATTTATTCATTCTCTCAGTCTTACCAATACCTGCAATCTGATTAACCTCATAAGGGGAGGGCATGGAGAAACCAGAAAAATGCTATTCTAAAGAAAGTATTAAATTTTCACCAGAGATTTCAATCCAGAGATGCAACTGAAAGACAAGCAGCAGGGCAGTTGAAGGCCTGACGCTAGGATCATTCAAAACCTAGATCTCCTAGGTCACTACTGTCACTACTATATATCTTCTTGTCTGATTTTGTAGATCACTAGGGTGCTTTTAAAGTTCAATCTGAAGTAGGAAGGAAAATATCATCACAACTTTAATGCAACAGGGAACTCCAGTCAGATTCATGATCTTTTGAGATTTTACTCAGCACATCTATTCAAAGCCTTCAGTCTCTTTCTCCCTTTCTCCTACAGTCCTCCAAGCGTTAGTGGGCACAAATACTTTTATCAGAAGTCAGACCACTACAAAACATGATGAGATTCCCAAATTACTCAAACCCAAACTACTCAATTTAATCAAATCACTCAAAACCAAACTACTCAAAACCAAAACTAGACAACTCTTATCAATAAGCAACTTACAAAGAAGTCAAGGAGCACACCAACTATAAATGCTTCCATGCATCTCCTGATTTATCTTCTCTAAAAAGGTTACCAAGGCATACAGGAAATAATATACAAATATAATATTACAACAATCAGTTTGGTTGGTCAGAAACTTCTGATGAAATGACCTTTCGTGATATACTACCATATTGATAAAATTGCTTTAAAATTACATTACTACTGTGTGCATTTTAGCAATCTTTCAAAGCCATCTGCAACAGTCACGGCTTTAATTACTTATACTGCACTTTCACCCCCATTTGTAGGCCACTTCTCAGAGCAGTCTACACTTGTTCAGAATATGAAACAACACCCTGAAATGTTCTAGAAATTGTCCACTTGAAAATTTTAAGCAGACCCATGAGAGTTATCACCTAAATTAGCACCTTAAAATTTCAGTGAAGATATCCAAACTGCACATAGACCCTTCGAGACAGTTACCCTGAGGGACTTCCTTGTATAACAGCCACTACTACCCTGAAGCTTCACTGTTGTCTCCAAAATCTCTGACAAAGTTCTTAGCCCATACCAGAAGTATTTTATTTCTTTCCATCAACTTGCCTATTGTGAAAAGATACTTTCTATTCAGAAAAAACTTAAAATGTTTGGGGGTCTTTCTACTCCTGTGTGCAACTCTCCATAGGGTCCTAGGCATCAAAATAAAAAAGTGAGACAGATCCCAAAGCCCCCCTCCTAATTTCTCCGTAACAGGCACTGGAATTAGCTCACTGGCAAAAATCTATTGCTCAGATACCCATAGTGGAAAGACCATTAAATATTAGCAGCACACCTGCCCCACAAAGCATGTCCCCTCTAGCCCACAGCATTTACTATTGCCTTTAGGATCCTCAGTACCAGCTCAAGATTTTCTGTAATTCTAGCAAGTCCAGCAGCTCCAGAGGAAAAGACAAAAAATCTCTTAAACAATCATTTACACTGATATGACAAAAGTACAAAACACACCTGCTAACACACTGATCTGAATTGGTTTATGCTTACTTTTGATTCTAAAAGTTGAAACCCCTGGAGGAATCAAGGCCTGAATTCTGCACTGAACGATGCAGAGTGGGAGTCTTCATCAGGGATTGTAGCGATTGGACAAGGGGTGATGGGTTTGAACTTAAACTGGGGAAGTTCAGGTTAGATATGAGGAAGAAGTTCTTTACTATGAGGGTGGCGAGGCACTGGAACAGGTTGCCCAAAGAAGTGGTGAATACTCCATCCCTGACATTCAGTTCTCTTGGCAATGTCAATTAGCTCCTCATACACAGAAAATACATATTAAATGCACTGTAGTAACCATTACACTTTCCACAAATGCCTTGGAATACCAATTGCATGTGGCTGAAATTTGCAAACTGGCAAGAGAAACAAGAAAACCCCTCCGAATTCCAGAGTGTACAGTGTTTATTTTGACAGTTGTAGTTTATTTATAGTACTTAACAATATATGTTCTCTAGTTCATCTTGTAAAACAATGAAGTAATTAAACCTCCACTGTTAAGCCTCAGAGGGAAAAATAAGTGTAAACTTATTTCATCCAAATAAATGTACAGATGGGCAAGATCCTATAATGACTAAATTACATCATTAATTTAACTTAGTTTAAAGCAGTCTTTGGTGGAGAAAGCATACCCCTTAACTTTGTACGTGGTGTGCAAGTCTGCACAGATGTGCAATAATCTCTTAACCCATTCATATAAAATGACATCTTTTTGTTTAGTACATGATTCTACATTAAATACTTTCAGAGAGGTGCTTTGTGGAAGGCTGGTCTCTCATGTACAACTACAGAAGGCTGCAGGCAGAAGCTGCAGAAATTCCGCTATGCACAAACTCATCAATAACCTTAATCCACCTACAAAACTTGTACCGTATAGGTGAGCTCTGTCTTCATTCCCAGCACAGCCCCCTTTGACAGCGGGGCCACAGTTAACATCTTGTCAGACCGCATCTTACTGGCTCTCAATACCAACCCATTCTTCAGAAACCACAAAGCTCTCAGTCACTAGCAACCCTCCCTTGCTGAAGTGCTCAAACACAAAACCATCCCCTATCAGTTTTTCAATCCCCTGGACTAGCCAGTTCTCTGTGGATAATTTTGTCTTCATATAAAAGACAAGACAGATTCAAGCCCTCACAGTATAAATAGTCCACATGCGTTGTTTCCCATTTATGTCTATGGAGCAGCACATACACCTCACGAATACTCCTTAAAACAAAACCAGGCACATAAACCACTGCTATAGACATATCCAACATAAAGATCTAGACAAGCAGAGCAGGAATACAGTGGAAACAAAACCAAACCAAAGACTGCATAACCAAGAGGAAGTATTAGAATTTATCAGATAAAACACATATGCAGCACCCTAAACGCAGTTGCACAGTGCCCTCCAAGGGCAGCAAACATGAAAGTCAAATAATAAAATTAAATGGTATAAAAGAGAGTGTGCACAGAAGAGATTTCAATCCTCTTTGTTCTTAGCTATGATACGATTTCACAGCCACTCTCAAGATTCATCTTTCTGATGTTTGGCACGCAAGAGCACAGAATGCAGCTCATTTGGGAATTACTGAGCTGGGATGTGCCAAACAAAATCTACCATGGCATCAGCCAGCTCCTGCCAGAGCATCCAAGCAGCCTGGCCATGACAACAGTTCTGATTTTTAAAGGGAGCCAATAAATAAAACCAGGAATATCTTCACAAAGGTGAACTCCTGTAATATGAACTAATAAATCCACGGTAAAGAAGCTGTTCCTGTGCAGCTAGTGCCCGAGTACGCCAGGCAGAAGACTTCGCCTACAGGAGCTGCTACCTACACATACTTCAAACTGACCTGGTGTGGAAATGGTATTATTTTTACGGTTTGCAAGCCAGACCATCCCCAGCTGTGGAGGATCTCTAAATTAGTTAATAAGCCGTTTCAAAAGGAAGAGTTATTTCTCCAGGGATCATGTGCCAAACAAAGCGGGAAGGGAATGCGGAGCTGCTGCTAGTTTATACGACAAAGGATATTTTTCAACTACACACAGCACTAATTGTGAAGGTTCCTCCTATCCTAGGGCTGGAAACTTCTCACAGAAAACACTCCTGTTTCAGAACAGCAAGGGAGTGTTGGGGGTAAGAAGTGCTAAATCCACCTTTGTAAGCTGATAGTTTTCATTAAGCATGATCTCCAATTGTTATTTCTACAATGAAGTAAACACCAACATATGTGTCATTCTTCATCTAATAATTTGAGTGTGCACATTAATAAAGTCATACCAAAATTACGCTTTTTAATTACAAAATGTAAGACCAGAAAGTTTATGCTAGAATATGACCATGGCCAGGAAGGACTATTCCAAGCATGAAAATCATAAAAGTGACACTTGTATTACCGCTTAACAGGGACAATCCATCCTTAGATAATACACTAGATTTAAAAGCAAAAGCACTTAAAGCCTCATTGGAATTGGAGACATCGAGAAAATAGATTTGCAAAAATTGCGAGCACTATGAAAACAAATGTAAGCAAAACAAATGCCAGACTTTCATGGTATGTAGATGAAATGTATTAATTATCATATGAAACTATTGAGTTCAAAACTGCCTTTGAGCCACACATTTTCCATAGATTTCTCTCTAGCCAAGAAATCTTGATTCCACATTGCCAAGTTTTGAAAGCCGTTAATATTCCACACATTATAATGGACAGCACTTCTCCCCACCATCTACACCAAGACATGTATCTACTAAGTGCTGACAGTTAACTTTCACAAGACTCTCAGGCAGATCTGGTCTTTATTCTGTGAATTTACACAAAGTGGGCTGAAGGAGCCAGGAAACTCAACTGGATTTTATTACTATTTAAATAATGAATGTGTGATAGCATTTTACTCTGAAGTGATGGCAAGCCTTGCAGGCAATGCCTTCTTCAGTAAAGATCTGAAAATGATTTTTGCTTAAATAACAGCTGGCCTTGCCTATATGGACTTAAATGAGCCATGTGGAGACAAACCTGTTTCAGTTTGGATATGAAAGATTAAAAACCATTAATTATAGTTAATATCTAGTTTGGTCCCTCTACACAAACAGCAAAAATAACATTAAATTACCACGCTTACATACAGTCAATACCAGACACCCAATAAAGCACAAATTCAAAGCCCTGCTTCATAAAACAACCAATGAGCACAGTTCCAGCACAAGAGCTCAGCTGTAAGTTAGCCTGAAACAAAGGAGATTTACATTCATTTCTCCACTTTGCCACAGACTTCCTGCGTGACCTTGGACAAATCACTCAGTTTTTGTCTGCTCCAACTCCCCATCCCTGAAAGGGGAAAAACATTTATTTCACAACCTCCCAGCAATAAGCAGATTTATTATCAGGAGATGCTTAGATACAGAGGTCAAATTAATGACAAAGAGAATAAACAGTATGTAAGGCTTTAGTTAACTTCTGTTAAAGCTTTGGTAACTTTGTCACAGTGACACAAATAAAGTTTTGGCACATTACTTACAAGTGTTATCTACAAAGATCAGATCTGCCTACATAGCAAGATGGAACTGCATTTTGACATCTGCAGACAGACATGGATGCAGACACCCATGACCCAAAGCAAAGACATAACATACGCCTCCATCACCAACATATACAAAAGACCAGAAGTCCAAAGTCTCTAGATACCTTGAGTTATAAAACAAGAGTTATAACTTTCTGATATAATACACAGTAGGAGAAGAAATCACCAGGTACTCAAAAAATTTAAAATACTTTAGGTCCAAACAATTATTCTCCAATTCATATCAGCCACTAACCAACTTCTGAACTTGAAAGCCACATTTAACTTCATATGCCAGTATTAATATCAGAAGTCAAATCATCTTCTGGACAAGAAATTAAAGAGCTCTAGAATGCCAGCCTACTGAAAATGATAAAGAGGAATAAAAACCAGAAGCAGAGATATGCACACATACTCTACACTAGGACATTTATGAGGATAGCATTGCCTCCATCAGAAACCCATAAATCTCTGTCATATATTAAACATGTATTTTCAGAAAATGTCTTCAAGTTCCAAAATCTATTCTTTGAATGCAGGCCAAACATAGACTGTGCTTCCATGCACATATTCTGCACCTCTCTACAAGTAACTGTACCAGCCTGCATAAAAGCAAATCACTGCCGGGGAAGGGAGACATGAAGGGCAAAAGGACTACAAGAGATGATGAAGCAGTCAATGAGGAATGAGCACAGGTAAGCACATGAGGGACAGAAATAAGCTATGGAAAACCAGAAGCAGGGAAACCACTGAGGGGGAGAGGAAGTTCCGGGATAAACTTCCCCTCATATTACCCACATACATGTAAAACCCACACAGCTGCTCCATCACAGGGTCCTGAGTGTGCTTGTGATTTGGGTTTTGGGGTTGGCTTTTTTTTTTTAGACAGATGATCTGTGGGTTACACACACGAAAATACAATCACTGCAACCTACAAATATTAAAATGAAACTAAATTGGTTTTCAGCTGCTCTATTTGAAATACCAAATGGTTGCCGTTATTTCTAATTGCATCTTAAATGTGCTGTTTTATAAGAAGAAAAATAAAACCATTTTTATTAAAAATCAGTTACAACCTAAAGCTTTTTCTTGAAGAAAATATATGCAGAGCTGCTCTGAGATGTGTTCAATACCTTGAACTCCCATTACTGCTATAAGACTGGAAGAACGACTGCACTCTGCAATGAGGCAAAAAAATCAAAGCACAGCCAACAATGAACTGCTATCAAACACTGGGCACAGCACAGAACAGGGGGAAATACAAAGATGGTGGTGAGGGGTGCAAGAACAAATGCCCAGTAGGAAAAGAATATGACATTTCCAAGGTAACCCAGGATACAGTTTCAGACACACATTTTCAAATCTGACTTCTGAGACTCTGGCACCCCTGATGCTGAAAGGAGAATAGGCAGCACCTGGTATCATACATAGTTTCCTGAATAGATAACTTTTGAGATTAGTCTTGCAGAAGAGAGTGAGGTGTCCAAAAGGAGAGGGCTGCCCTCCAGTGACACCTGAAAAAGGCCTGTAGGGGCACAAAGGCAGCAGAGATGAGAGGCAGGGGGGTCAAAGGAAAGGCAAGGATAAGTAATGTCATGAGGGCAGGAAATTTAAACTAAGTTCTGTAACTATGTATTCAATATTTCCCTCTGAGCATGCTAATAATGTGCAAGTGAAGGGAGAAAAAAATAAATAAAAGCAGTGTTCGCAGGCTTCCCCAGAGCAAATTTTGGCGACCTTCAAACATCATGCAGCAACCAGAGTTGCTTGCTCACAAATCTCCTCATGCTCACAAACTGACTACTCCTATTTCTTTTTCCACAAAAAGTGGAAGTGCAATAGCTGAAACTCACTGTTGTGACAATCAGTACCTGCCTACCCTTTTACAGACCAGCTGCTATAGAAGCAAACTCCCAGTGCTTCACTGCACAATTTGAGCCTCCTTAGCAATAAGAAAAGATGCCCTTCTTCACTCTCAGCACTGTCTTTGCTGAAGTAGGATGACTTCATCCCAAGATGAACAATACCAAAACTCGTCTGGTCACACACATGCACAAATCCCTCCACTCATGTTTTCCTACCTATCAACATATTGAGAAACAGAAACAATTACACCAGTTTCATATATTATTTGCAAGAGTTGCCAGCCTTCACTGTCACTCATTTGAAGGTAGTAAGGAATGCAGAATACTTGTGACTGCATTATGGGCAAAGATTTATCATTACTTGTACTATGAACTAATTATTACCATTAGAAATATTTATAATTATGTATTATATAAATATATATATTGCAAAGTTTAGACTGTGGCCCCAGCACCTTGATCATTCAGATTCAGCTTTCTAGAGAGCAAGTCACATTGTCTTACTGATTTGTGCTTCTGGGTTTCTTTCCCATGAAAATCAGATTATCATGTGAGAAGGAGGGGAATGCATGTGGACTTCATCCTGACCCAAAGCCAGGATGCAGACAGGACAGACATCTCCAGCCCATAAGCTGGAAATTCCTGTAACATTCAGGTAGTCGTTACTGTGACTAAACTAATATCGTCACGGCTAAAGATTTCAGAGCTCATCAGTTATCTTCCAAACAGCGCAAAAATCCCCATATCAGCCTAGACCTCCACTCACATGCCTCATCCCATCCCTCGTTTTACTAATTACAATCCTTGGGACTCGTACCAAAAGAATGGCTCTGGACCTGTCAAGCTAATTCTTCTGCTAATTCCTCCCTGCAGGCTAACAGCAGCAAAATCTTCAATAAAAAGCTTATTGTACATTTCTGGTGGAAACTCCATACTAAAAAGACCAACTTAAATAGTTATTTATAAACAGCTTTTTCTCTGATTTCTGCTATTACCAACATCAAAAGGCCTCAAATCTCAGCCACAGCAAGAAGACAGGAACAGAGTGGTGCTTTGGCAACTGCAGCGAACACAGACCAGACCAAAAGCCACTTTCCTCTTGAATGAGCAAGCACAACCAAAGATATTACACTAGTACCATCTCCTTTCCAAATGCAAAGAGGCTCAGGCAGGCCACCATGCAATGAATGAAATCAACCTGCTGTACGTTTGAAACAAACAGTACGAGCTTCTTAAACATACTTAAAAACAAGCTGCCTCATAAACAGCAGCAGAATAACCCTGCTTTTTATTTCATCAGCTAACATGTGTGCTCCTGTAGGGCACCCACTGAGTGACAAATTCACACTTCTCTTCCACGGTAAGTTACTGTTCACAACAGAACACTGTGAGCTAAAAACCTCGTAGCATTTTACTATTCTCTTGTTCCTTGGCAGGACTCTTATTTATATAAGATTAGTGTAGTCAGGCATTAGATGTATAAACCAGAAAAAAAACAAATGAGGAGAAAGTTTTCACATTCTTCTTCATAGGTGAGTTTTGGAAATAGACACAGACTACAATGTAACAGATTAAGATGAAATTGTTTAAAAAAGCAACAAAACAAACAAACAAACCACAAACAAAAACAATCCCCCAAACAAACAGAAAACTTGCATCAAAACATAACTCTGGAGGACACCCACACCTGGAAACTAATGTCAACCAAGCATTCACAAGAGTACTGTAGCCACCTAAACAGCCATTCCTGTGCTTTATCCAGAGCCTCTGAGGAGAGTTATAACACATGCAGCCACACTCAGCCCCTCGCCTTCCCCCACCCTCCTCAGGTAAAGAATCTACACCAACCTGCAGTTGGGGGGTGGATCTAAGGTGATGTCAGCCAATTCCTTCTGAATCCTGTGGCAATAAAAGTGGAAAGGAACAAAGGTAAGTCACTGTGTGGGACAGCAGCTAACACATACACCTTGCAGACATATTGTCACCCTGTGTTTGCAACACTGTGTTAGAGAGAGGAGCTCTCAGCTGCAGCCTCCCACCAGTCCAAACACACTAAGCAGGACAGGCACTCTATAACAGAGACTGGCAGAAAAGCAGCACTGAACCCAGACAGGTGTGCAGTTGTGTGCTCCCATAAGGATGCCAGCCACACAGGGGCAGTGGAAAAAACTGTCTGCTTCACTCTGCCAACCAGCCTGTAAATGAGGGAAAACCTCTGCAAATGTGATGCACCAAGTGCTAAGAGGAAACAGCACTTTGAAAAGGAATTTTGTCTTGCTGGAGTGAGAGAAACAGTCATTGCCAAACTGCCTCCCCCCTTCCCCCCCCCAGCCTCCTATCACCATCCTGAGAAAAAAACACCAGCCCCAAGGGAGTGAATAACTGCACCATTCCCAAGGACACTTAAAGGAAGGTGAATATCTGTTTCCAAGGCTCTTGCACATTCCTGCCTCCTTAAATTCTCCCCTCTCTTCACCCTCAAAAACCACACAACATCCCTGAGTCCCCTCTCTCAGGACTCCAGAGGCTCCCTCTCTTCACCATGTTCAGACAACACCCTGTCCTCTCTGCCCAGACTATTCTGGGCTCACACTGCTTTTGCCACAAAATGCCCAACCAGCTATCATCCCCTTCCCTGGAGTCCCATTACTGTCACTCAGGCTTCCCCTCCAGATTTCCCCACCCAGCACTCAGCCTGCCTCTCTTCTCCTTTAAGCTCAGCCAGCTTCTTTTGCCTCATACATGAGAGCGACAGCATCTGTCATATTAGGCAGCCTTCAACCAGAAGGTTAAAACAGTTAAGGGCACAACATATAAACACCGCTTTCCACTACCTGTGTCATGTTTGCCATGAGAACTTGCATAGAGGAGATCTGGAATAACCAAACTGCCTAGATTCTACAAAGCCACAGAGAACTTAGTTGCATTGAAGGGCATTTGCATTTAACCCCTGTCACTTTTAACACCTACAAATACACCCTTTCTGTGCCACCTGGCAAAACTGTTCAGTGAGGCAGTTTATTGTTATTGCTGAAGTACTGCAAGTTTGCTTGGAAACTTCCATTTGTCAGTTTAGCACCCTGGAGCAAGATGGTGTTGAACCAGGAGAAACACAAATAAATGGGAAAGGGTAACTTTTAAAACCTAAGTGGGTCCAAGAGTCTGTCCAGGTGAAGAAATCTGACTGACATAGCTGTTTTGAAACTATTGTTCTATGCAGGCATTCCTTCCCCATGCACACATTATTCTGGACTACTTTAGAGCAGAATGTCCACAAATGGAGTATTTATTATTTATTCCAGTCAACAGCCAGCCATACACATAAAATTCAACATAAGTGATGATCAGACAGCAAACCAGCAATATTTGGTGGAAAAGATTTGGGGCTATCTTACACCACTTTCATTCAAGTGCACTCCCCCAGAGCAAGCAAACTCAAAACTCTTCACAAACATTAACTGATCCCCAAAGAAGCAAAAAGCCACTCTAGATCAATCCCAACCTACAGAGGGACAAACTGAATCAAATTGCAATGTCTTGCTCAGGACCACATAGCTTCCAGCAGCAAAGAAGGAATTAAGGTCCTACATGCCAATCCTACACCATCCCTGTAAGTGATGCAAATAAGGAAAAAGGAAGAGACAGGGGAAATAACTGAGGGACAGAATAACAGGCTGGAGGAAGAAAAGGCAGTAAAATATTTGGGATGGAAGAGGAAGAAGCAAGGAAGAGAGGGCAGAGAGCAATGAAGTTGGGCAGACACTTGCTGCACCAGGACTCTGAAAAAAGTGAGACAATGGCAACTTTGTGTGGAAAGGCTGATCTCGAGGGCTAGAGATGGGAAATGGGAGCAGCAAGGGATCAGGGGGGAACAGAGCAAAATACAGGGAAGAAGGAAAGAAGATGCAGCAAATCAGTGAGAAAACCGACTGCAGCCTCACCTCTTGGCACTGGTAGATAGCAGCTTAGAGTTTTTACTCATGCTGACTTTGCTTTCCTTCTTCTTAGGCGTGCTTGTCTCTTTCTCTGTCTGTTGGTTGGAGGATGAAGATGAGGAGGAGCTGGTGCTGGCCCTCGAATCGTCATCCGACATAGCGACCCCCCCACCACACACCCCAACCTGGAGAGGAGACACCATGGGGCGTGGGGAACAAACAGTGAACACAAACACACAGAGAATGGCTACTGACAATCTCACTCTGTGTTTGGGCCATGCTCCTTTTAAAGGGTGCTCGTGTCTCCCTCTCCTCTTCAGGCCCCTATGGTTGAAGCAGCAGGAGCAGTAGCCTCCCCTGCACTAGTAACACCAAAGATCAGGAGGGGAAAAGAGACTTTTAAAGCTTCCTCTCAGAAAGCATGTGCGAAACGAGAGAAGAGGCTGGAAGGAGGACGACTGTGAGGATCTGGGAAGCTCAACGCAATTCCTTCTCATCTCCCCCAAACTGCACACACAAGAGGAGCCATCACCACCCACCACTATCCAGCCTAGGGGTGTAGGAGATAAAAATGGAACAGCTCCGGTCCCTTGGGTTCCCGGGAGGCACGTGGGGGAGGTGGGAAGGGATGGGGCTGGAGGGAGTGGGTTACCATCGCCAGCACTAAAATGGAAGTGGGGCACCACTGGCAACAAGGGGGAGACCCCAAACCAGGATCTGTGACCTGCAGTGGGGAAACCCCTGCCTGCGGGATAACCCCTGCCTGCTGGAGTGGGTGTTGGAGCAGGGGCAGGGGGGGAGGAAGGAAGAGGGGGAATAAATGGGAATGGCTAAGCAGGGAGTTGGGTGCATGGAAGGGACCCCCTGAGGCCCTCTGCACCGAGTGACATGCAAGCAAAGGGGGAAGGGCACACCGGGTCTGTGCTGAGGAGGGTGCCAGGGGGGAGGAGAAGGGCCAGGGCCTACAAGGGGTGAGAGCAGAGGGCCTGGGGAGGCCGGTGGTAGGGAAAGTATCGGGGGGAGACAGCCCAGTCTCACGCGAGCACCTAGGGGGCACAGGGCAGGACAAGCACGGTGGGGTACCAAAGGCAGGTCCGCACCCAAGAGGGGCGAAAAGGCGTCGAGATGGATGGGAGGGGGCAGGCAGGGCACCCCCGGAGAGTTAGGGCAGCAGCGAGGAGGGCAGCCGCGGGCCCGGGGCAAGTGGCGACGGTGCAGCAGCGGGCCAGGGGCCCGGAACACGGCCGCTTCCCTCCCAGGGACCCCGGGGATCCCCCTTTGGCCCCGCCGGGCCGCCAGCGCTGCCTCCGCTCCGCCGGGAGCAGGGGAGCCCGGCCGAGCTCCCCCGACCGCGGGCCCGCAGGGCCAGGGGGACAGCGATACCTGACAGCCCCGGGCGCGATCCCCCTGCCCCACCGGCTCTGCCGCCTCCCGCCCCATCGCCGGGCCGCGGTCAGCCCTGCCCCTCGCCCCTGCCCCCGCTGGCCGGCAGGGAGGGCAGCAGGGGGTTGCCCCGTCCCCCTACCTCTCCCTTTGTGTCTGGCTGCTCCTCCTCGGTGCGGCTGGGCCTGGCCACTCGTGTCTCTCTCGCTGGGAGAGAAGCGGAAGTGCTGCAACAGCAACTATTAAACAGGCAATGGCTTCCCTAGCTGCTCCCCCACCGCCGAGCGGGGCTGAGGGGCGGCGGAGCCGCGACGCACCCGCTGCCTCACGCGGGGCAGAGGCCGGGGGCTGGAGGGGAGGGGGGGATCCCCGCGGGCACCGCGGGTTCCCATCCTGCTCCAGCGGGAAAGGGGCGCCCGGAGGGGGACGGGAGTTTTTAATGGAGACCCTCTAGAAAGTAACCTGCAGGGGTGTCGGGGCGGTGGGGGGATAAACGCCCTTCCCGCCTCTTCTTCTGCTTCTGTGCAAGAACCCCACAGGGATGCGGTCGAAGCAGGTGGCTGGGAGCGGGGGCAAGCTCCCGAGATGCTTCTTTAATGCTGAGTGGGGCTACCAGGCTTCGGGGGGGAGGTGTGGGGTGTGTATGCTCGCTTTCCTCCTATTCTGACAACTGTTTCAACCCCAAAGCTTATTCCCTGCCTCACCTGCTTTGTCCGTCCGACAGCAGCAGCAACTTCTCACCTGTCTCAGCAATAAGGGGGAATTCGGGG
>NDXB01017400.1:162319-178501 GCA_002631895.1 Agapornis roseicollis | reverse complement strand
GGGGGAAGGAGGGGGGGCGTGTGTGTGTAGGGGGGGTGTGAAAAAAAGAGCCCAGCCCAAAGAAGCCGGCTCCCCCCTCGGCAAGTCGAAAGGAATCCCCGGCATCTTTTCCGTCTCTCACCTGTTTCAGCCCCAAAGCAGCAGCTGTGTCCTCCCTTCCCTTCCCCGGCTCAGCGCCGAACCCGCAGCAGGAGCAGCCGCTTCCCACTCGCCCGGAGTTCAGGATTCCATTGTCCCCCACACTGCACTTGGTGACATCACTGACACACAAAGAAGGGGCACTTCGTGATGTCATCAACGCATGCTGGGAGAGAAAACAAAAATCCTGGGCTTGGCAGCGGAACCGGGAAAAACCCCCTTCAATTTCCCGAAGGTTCAAGTATTAGGGATTCTTTCCCCACCTCTCTTTTATTTTCCCGAGTCCCCTGACGGGGAGCTCGCCTGCGGAAGGGCGCATCGGCGTATTGTATTTGCGAGGCATTTTACTCATCTCCCCGCACCTCTGCCTGTCGATCTCTCCCTCCCTGCCCACCCAACGGAGAAAAGCGGTTTGGCCGGAGCGACCCGCCGCCCGCCGCACACGCGTGGTCCCCCCTGCTCCTGCGGCGCTGCCGGATCCACTCTTGAAGGGACAATGGGGACCGGCGTTCCCACCGACCTCCCCCGGGGCACGTTTGGCTGTGTGCCGCCGATTGAGGGGTCGCCTGTCGCATTGCTCGGTATCTTCAGTGGCCGAAAATATAATGACTGTCAACACTGCGCATCCCGGTAATGAACGGGAGTTTATATTGTCGCTCTTCCTCCCGAGGGAGGACCTCGAGGTGATGCGCAGAAACACGGCTTCTGTATCGACAGAGCGCTGTCATGACATGACTCCTTGGGAGTCCCGGGGACTCCATGGCAAAATTGAGGCCGCCGGAGCGGATGGGGACCCGGGAGAAAGGAAGGGACACCCCCGGGCTGGAAGTTTCCTTTTCGTAGCGACTGAGAGATCGGAGGCCAGCCGAGGGGGGCTCCTCCTAAAGCCCTGCTTTCCCACCCCCCGCTGCCAGGCACTGCCTGCTCCCGGGAGCCCTCCGGTTGGGTCGGGTAATGGATGCCTGTAGCTTCTGGCGACCCTTGGGAACTGAAGAAAAGGGGTGTTAGGCCAGCTGTAAGCCTGGGGATGCTGAGGCTTTCTGCCGTGGGACAGCAGCTTCACGCGTTTGTGACTCACCACAAGGTCGTGGCACCGATCTTTTAATGTTTATATCCAGTAATGCTTGAGCCAGAGGTGCCCCTGGAGAGGACACCCACACAGGGTCTTTGTCACTCTCCTGTTTTCCTGGACCTCTGCATTTGCTGCTTCTCTCCTCATTCTTACTATTTCTCCCTCCTTCCCCATTTTCTGCACACAATCACCCCTCATTTCTCCTAGGTCAATACCCAAACTATGTACAGTCCCTACAAACTTGCTGTGTAGTCTTCCATTAGGTTGAGCATTAGCTGGGTATACCAGTGACACTGTCAGTCACCCTGACAAAAAGGGAATTCCACTGAAGTGTCACACTTCCTGGTCTTTGTATGGTTTTGGTTTGTTTTGGTTCTGGGGGCTTGGAGATTGCTGGGTTTTTTTGCTAACCTTCCTCTTCGGTCTTCAGCACTTGTGGTATCATGTGTGAGGCCTGCCTCGGTGAATTTTTGTCCAAAAGCTTGCTGACAGAGCCAACCTGTGCAGATTGACCTATGGGAATAACACTTGGGAAGCCATGGTCATCCTTCCCTTCAGTAGCTGTGGAGCTTTGGCATCTCTGCCATTGACAAAAGCCTCAAAGACACATAATAAATGTAATGAAAACAGGCATTTACATAAAGGCAGGTGATCTCTTCACTTTGTGCCCCTCACTAATGAAAGGGGGGCAGAATTCAGCTCCTATGTATTTAACAGCAACCAGCCATTTTGTCAGGATTCTCCTAACTACCCCAGCGGGCTGTGGAGGATGGGGCTGGTGATATAGCATGGTACACACCAGATGACATGCAGATGAGAGGACACCAAGCAAGCTGACTAGGCTTCATAAACTTCACTGCTCACAGAATAGCTTTTTTAAAACCAGAAAATCTTCACTTTTATCACAAACAAACCTTCAGCCCTTTCCTGTCAACACAGGAAACCTGCACCAAAGTCAAATGAGACAACTGATATTAATAATGAAAGCCCTCTACTTCTATTGTAAGGGGCAGGGAAAACTTAGAGATTGTTACAATATGACATACACCATTTTTCTTTATTATGCTAATAACCTTGGTAGGGGGTTATCTGCAGACTAACCTTGTCTGCAGCACACAGTCCTTGGTAACCCTGTTCAAAGTAACATTATGATAAGCAGCAGCAGCGGTTATTTACTTTGAAGCCTACCCAAAAATGCATTTGCTGAAAGCACCTAGTAATGTCATCGCTTAAGCAGCTGTTACAGTGGCAACTCCCATTTTATGACTCACCTCCTAGGTCACGGCTAGGACCAGATAATGGGCTGTTCTCCTGTGCTACCCGTAGCTCTGAAGAGAGAGGAGCCAAGAAGCTGACTTCTATGGCCAGAAATGGTTTTGCAGCTTGCCTTACTCCCACCAATGATTGTCCTCTCAGCCCAGCATGAGCACTGAAGAACTGGAAGTGAATGTAGAACATGATCCTTTTTCCAGCAAACAGGCTCCTCTAATCCAATCTCTTCCCATTTTGGGAGTTTTGACAAAACCTCACTGATCTGCTTCCTTTTCTGTGAAATGTGCGCACTTTATCAGGTGAACTTTCCTCCTTATCAGTGCCTCCTCTCACTGTCTCCTTACTTTCCTTTATTAGTTGAGGAGAGGACTTGCAGCGAAAGACTGACCCAGATTATTCATTTTCCCTGTGCCCCAAATTTCTTTTAATTGATGGCACTAGCTCATTGTAGCGACCTAATAGGATTAGTCACTTTTCCCTCTGGATCAAGTTTGGAGGAGGCTGCAAAACTAGATGACTGGAATCAAGTTGCCTTTGGGGCTTTGAGCTTAATTCACAACAGAAGCTAGCCAATTCACTGTGAGCTTACTGCTAAAGAAAGGTGACTGGGATTAGTCCTGTTGTACCATCTCAGTTCCAGATACATTTTCAGCATTATTCTTGGCTAGTCTGTTTGAGGCTGAGCCAAAGCTCCTTATATTTCCACAAATTCCAGTGAGTTTTGCATCAAGCCTTTTGTGGGGGAGCAGAAAAGAAATGGTCATCTGTTTGGCTCTCCTAATGTCAGCTTGCTGATAATGTCTCACTTGCAAGCCATAAACATGCTAATATCTCACACTGATGACACACTGTCCTTTTTGTGTGACCCTGTAATACAAGGTGAAGTAGCAAGGAAAAGCTAGTGTAAGCTCAGGACTTGCGACACAACTTTGAATAAAGTGAATTGGGCCAAAAGAGGAAGGAACTGCATTCAAATGAGAGCAAATGCAACAGTCGAAAAACAAGTGGCTCATTTATGTGACATAAGGGTAGTGAATTTATAGGGTCACCCTTTCGTTTCCTGCTCACAGTTATCCTGCCATAACTTAATGATGCAGTCCAGCTTCCCTTGCTGTAATTTTCTCACACAATATAGCTCTTAGTCCTTAGAGTTTCATCTTTTCCAGTTCCTCACAGAAGAATGAAAGAGTCCACAAGCAGAAAAAGCTTGTTTCCTCTCCCTTTATTCCAGTGCTAAAGAGGACTTGGTTGTGGAAGCAAAGTTCAGGCCTCATTGTCAGACCCCTGCTATTTGCTGCTTGGTTTTAGTTTTGTTTGAGACTAGTCCTAGGAGCTCTCTGAAGGCCTCGAGGAGAGCCTGTAGAGTGGGCAGAAGGACTTGAGATGTGTTACATGTTTTGGCCTTGTTAAAGTCCTGGTCAAACACCCACAGATGTGGAGACTGGCTGGCAATCAATTCTGAAAGCTTAAGCAGGGAAGCGTAGCTGCATATAACTATACATATCTTCTAATGTGTTTCTTTTATGTGTGCCCTGGTATATGGTCTTTTTCATTTTGGTAACTGAAAACCTGTAGATGCTTAGATCAATTCAGCTTCACAGCATTATAAGAAATTTCATGAGATGTATTTCCAGGGGTTTCTGCCTTCCTTCCAGTGATGAGATTGAGCCTTAAAATTGCATTTCCTTGAAGATACGGTGATTCACTGCTTTCTCAGTTTGCCCATTATATAGCTAGTACTTGGCGATCAGTATTGAGAGATACAGGATGCTTTCCCTGTCTATGTCTCTAGCGGTGACTCCGTATTTCTGATCCTCATTTCCCCTTCTGTAAAAGAAGAGACTGATGTTAATCAGAAGTTAGATTGAAAGTGTCAATAGAAGTGCACATGCAGACTTCACCCTTAGCCACTCATTAGGCCTTTCTCTTCCTTCCTTTTGCACCTGATGGATCTGATTTTCTTCAGAATGCTGCCTACCCAGTGGTCCCTTGCAGTAACTGTCTCTGCTTTTCTTCTCTGTCTCTGCTACACACAGGCTGCCTGGATTACTGCATTCCATACTCCTTGGCTTTTCCTTTCTGGCACTGCATGCTTCCCTAGTTCAGAATGGTTTCCTATTTCTGCCTCTTTTTCAGTTTACAGAAACTGCTGCTTTATTGATCATGATCAGCTTTCCATTTCTACATACCACTTTTCCTTGGCAGCAGTACTCAGGTCCAGAAGAAACTCAGAAAATGGAATGGCTATATTTGATTAAGCAGTAGATGGATTACCATCAATCACTCCTGCCCAGGGCAATTGCATCCTTGTTGGCAAGAGCCTGGGAGAGGTGAAAAGTATTGGCCAACAGGACTCAGACCAAAGGACTCATGTAGGCAATGGTAATGAGCAAATATGCAATTTTGCCACTCTTATGCTAATTTGCAGGAAATTCCTGTGGGAGTGGTGAAGCACTGGCACAGGCTGCACAAAGAAATTGTGAATGCCCCATCCCTGGCAGTGTCCAAGGCCAAGTTGGAAAGAGCCTGGGGCAACATGGTGTAATGTGAGGTGTCCCAGCTCATGGCAGGGGGATTGGAACTGGGTGATCTTAAGGTCTTCTCCAACCCAAACCATTCTATGATTCTATGATTTAACCTTGTCTTTGCTCTTTATTTGTCACCACTATATGGCCAATGGTAATTGCTACTGCCGGACCAAATCTCTAGATGAAGCTTTCCACTACAATAATAGATGGTTAGGTTGTGACATTCCTATGCTGGCATAATACCAGGTGTTGCCCAGGAAAAGCTGGTGTAAAATACTGTTTGACCAGCACAAACTACACCTCCTGATATTGCATTTTTGCCTGTACAACTGTCTTGCCTGCGCACCTATCCTAATGAATCTTTTTCTGGTGTAAGCTTAAACTTCAGAGTGTTTCTGACTTGCAACAGAATAATCAGAGGGGAAAGCTGCTAGGTATGGCTTATTAATAGTGTACACTCAGTTTATGACTCTGCCTTTGTAGGGTGCTTTGATAAATTCAGATGAAAAGGACAGTGTTTTTCATACCATCACCAGAATGTTACAGGTTGACCATAGACTCCGAAGACGTACCCTGGAAAATCACATATTGTGGAGATGCATATGTGCAATAAGACAAATAAAGTGTCAGTCAGTCTATTGTACTGCCTGGGCTATTTAAGAACTCAGCGATAAGTGGACGAAGTTATTTTTCTAGTATCCAAGACAAAAAGGTTTCTCACCATATAAATAATACTTACACCTACAGTCCTTTCTTTCTACCCTTTCAAATATTTTTCAGCATCACAGCATGGGTCACTCTGGCTCAGATGAGCTAGTGCAAGGAAATCTGCTTTGCTTGCTCATGTGCTGAATTGGTAATATTCTAGTTTATTCTTTCTACTGAAAAATAGAGTGATTCCCTGTCTGCTCCAATTCTGTGGATTTGTAAATCCATGTGGGGAAAAATCCACATGTCCTAACTTCTCAGAAAAATATATTTAGTGAGGATTTCAATTGAGTCTTTCAACCTCTGCCTCCTAATCTAACAAAGGTTCTTCTCAACAGAGAAAGATCAGGAAAGGTGTTCAGGGCTCAGTAATTTCACTCTGTGGCTTGACTACAGTTCAAGACTTCAATGGTCTTCAACTGCAATTTTTCTCCCTAGGCCTCCTTATTATTAGAGCCCTTCAAAAGGAAGCAATAGAATCACTCAGACTTTTACAGATCCCTGATGCTGCTTTCTTGAGAAACCAGTATATAGCATTTCTTTTCTTCTTTTTTGTCCAACCAGCACATGGAAGCAAATAATAGAACATGCATCTGATTGTTAGCCATTACTTGCATTTAACACTTGAATTATATATTTTTCATATATATTGAGAGATAATGCATTCTTCATTTGCCACGTAAAATCCATAGTTAAAACAAAAAGATGTATGCTATTAAAACTCCAGCATTAAAAAGACCACTTCATTTCAAAGTATCATAAATGCCGTTGTCTACTTTTTTCCTTCCTAATATAGGCCCATGGCAACTCTCAGATTATGCCAGAGGTTATAGAAGTATTCACAACATGGACTAAAACTTCACATGTAATATTTTCTCATTATCTGTTCTCATATTCATGATCACAAGCCTTCCATGTAGCATCTTCAGCTATTGCTTGCATGAAGTACAAGCTTAGGAATCTTAAACAATTCTGAATATCTGCAAAAGACTTTTTTTTGTTGTTGCTGTTGTTGTTAAATAACCCTGTGTTGTTTTGCTTTCTTCCCATACAATCATAAAAGATTTGAAAATCCCATAAAAGCCACATAGGAAATGTGGCTTGTTGCTAAGCTGAAGAACGTCATGGGCTGAAGGGCAGCTAGATGTTTCAGACTGTGCTCACAGAGGCACATTTCACATCAATACAATTATGCAGACATAGTAAACAAACAAGTCTACATGTGAACTCCTGTCCCAACTTAAAAATACCGCCTCCAGTTCAACTGAAACCATTTCCAGAGCATAAAAGTCAAAACTGGAGAAAGACTCATTTCTACAGTGTTCACACGAGGAGCTATACCAGTGTAATTATATAACATTACATAATACAATCACCTCTTTTGTTGCACAGACATGCTTTGGGAAACTTTATCCATGGTGTAACAAAGTTGCTCTGACAGTGCTTTTGCTTGACATTTCCATTGAGTTAGGACTGAAACAGGAGGACCTTGCTTTGGTGCTGTGTTTGCAATCCTTTCGCAAAGAATTTATTGCATCTTTTCTCTGCCTTTGGTTTTTCCTTTTCTTTCCCTTTCTCCATCGCCTGAAGCACTGCCTTTATCCATATTTGCCTGGCCATCTGCTTTTTTGCCTTTTCCACTTTTAATTCTTTACACGCTTCCTTGTTTCTGGCTTTTCTTAACTCCCTGCAAGTGATTCCCTGAATTTTGGCCAGTGTGTCCTGTCAGCCAAGCTTGGTTTTTTTTCTCTCATCTTTCCATCTGGAAGGCACACAAAATGGACAATCAGTTCCTTCTACCCTTCTTTTCAGGTGGTATGGTGGCTACTTTTGTAGCAAATGCCATTATGTTAGTTCCTTCTTCTTGTTTCCTGCTTCTTCTAGGCTTACAGGCTGCTCCTTGAAGTGCTTTGCAAATGGCCATGGAGGCAGCTTTCTCTCAAGAAACCACTAACATAGCAAATGCTCTACAGCCTCACTGGTCCACAGTGGCCTGTAGTTTGAGAGACACTCCCTATTGCATCAGTTGGCATGATAAATATAGGAGCCCTCTGGACATCAACTTTTCCTTCTTACAGCACAACTGGTATTTAGACATTTCTGTGATATGAACAAGACACAATAACTGTGTTGAATAAATTCAATTTGTGTTTCAAGAGTTTTAACTTCATTTTTTTTGAACAATACCCCAAGTCAAATAAAAAAAAAAATCAACATCATGGAACCTGATTTAGTAAGACATTTACCCAACCTAGAGACACATGGCTGGTAAGAATGCAGTCGTGTATATGCTTAAAGCATGTCAGAAGGACATGCCTCCCACACCGAGTACAATGTTCAAGGTATCAGTAAAACTGCACAGCTCTGTGACTCTTTGGTTGGAAAACATACCACACCCTGGAAGGGCTGCTTTACAAACTGAGGCTGAAAAAAGATGCTGAACAACAGATGTCAGGAGTGCTTTATCTACCAGGTATAGTCAGGGGGACAGAGAAAAATCCTTTCACTTCCTCTTTGAATAATTGCACATAAGTTGCTGTGTCCCCAAAAATGAGATTTGCACTGCAAATCTCAGAATTTATCTATTGCAACTACAAACTACCATCAGCCTTTACAGGATAGGCTGATACTGAAGACATGTTCATCTCATTTTTTAAAAACAGCTAATAATGAAATGGAACATTACCATTTTTTCTTATTTATATTTTTTTTTTCCCTAGGAATTTGTTGGCAAGGAAATTGGAGATTTTTCAAATAGCAGAGACAGGACTAACACCTTTTTGACGCCACTTCTAAATTCAGCCATTATTTTTGTTTTAAACATCTGCTGATCTCAAAAGATGCCCATTTATTTCTCATTGATGTCATAGAAAGATGATACCCTCCTAAATATACAGCGTGACACATGACAAACAACGCAGCACAGTCATCTGCGGTCCGGGAAACTATAGGTTAATTTATCATGACAGTATTTCACCAGTTTACCTTTTATTTAAACTCATCAGGCCCCATGCACTGACTGATGAAGTCAATAAGATTCTAGTTTAATCAGTTTTAAACCAAGCTATTGAATAGGAGCACATTTTTGGAAGGAACTCATTAGTGGTGATGCTGCTGCTTTCTGCAACTCCAAGATGGTCATCAGGAGAATCTTTCAGTTGCCTTAATGTCTCTGCACCAGCCTTGTGTTGTGTTGTGGCCATGTTACCTGCATATTGTGGGTTTCTTTAATTTAGCTGCCTTCATCTCTATTCAGTTATGTTTTTTTCCCCTGCTGTGAAATATAATTTTCCTGTCTTCTAGTTTCTGTGCTACTGGTAGCCTCTGCTGCTTATCAGAAAAGCAAGCAAGAGGACAGTGTTACACTTCGGTGATTTTTTATAAGGTTGGGATATATTGGAGGTTTCACAATAAGATAGCCTGGCCAATGGAGTTTGTATATATAGATTTTTCGGTTTCGTTACAGCTATGGGATTAGCTAGCACAGTGAAAGAAAAAAAGTGAAGGATTCTGATTTTGCCTTGGCATAACTCTATTGAGTTCAGCAGGCTTACTCCAGATTTACGCTGGAATAAAGGTAGTTCTAAGTCAAGCCTAATGGATCAGTTTACAATGCTTTTGGAGGCATCAATTTTCTCAGTCACTTGGAAAATCTTTCTCCCCTGCTGCCAAAAATCTGGGGCAATTCACGATTCTAATAGATTTGGGGATCTGCTCTGTGTTGTGTACATGTATTTGCTTCATAGAATTAGGAATCTGTAAAGTAAACCTCATAAAGCAGGCCCTGCCTTCCCTTGTGCTCAAAGGCAAAGTAGAGAGTAAGATGCATAAGGAATTTCCTGCCCCTGTGCAAAGACAAAAGACAAAAAAAGCTCGAGTGCTGACCTGTAGCAGAGCTGTGATGGCTTACACAGCCCTCAGAAGCAAACTCTAGCTAGACACAGATCTGAGTGCTCTTCTTGTTCATGGGGAACGCCAACTGCATTCTGTGAGGAATCTTGTCCTGACTGATAGGATTTCTCATAGCAGAGCCCATGCTGAATTTTCCTTCACTGCAGGAAAGGATCTTGGTTCTGCTATTAAAATGGCTTAATGTACTACCCTTGCTCTGTAACAAAACAGGCTTAAGCAAGCATGTATGTATGGGGGAAATAACTGTTTTCTTCCTGTTATCGGTGGCAATTACATGAAGTAAGCTTATCAACTTTGACCACATGCTACTATGATAATTTTTCTTCTGAGAAAAAGGACTTTGTGGTAAGTGAAAATAGAGAAATATTCCTGTATGGAGCTTTGTTGACAGATATTTTTGTCCTTCCCAAGGTGTGAAATCACACTTGGGAAGAAGCATCTAAACACTTTAACATGTCATTTAGTGCCCTAAGTGTTTATGTCCAAACCCCTGCCACTGATGACACAACACCCTGCATGAACAAAAGTCTGTTGTCTGGAATATGAACTGATTTCCTAATTTGCACCTGTGCATTGGCAGACAAGCAGCCATCAATCACAGACTCCAGTCTATGACTGGATACAGTGCTATAGGCAGAGCTGGAAGCAGTTCTCAGAGTGCTGATGGGAGGAATAGGGTAAGGAAAAAACAACAGAAGAAAAGAAAGAAACAAAAGGTAATAGAATTACAGGAAACAGGGCTGGAAGGGATGTCAGGAGGCTGGACTGACTATACTTGTGTAATTCCTGACAGATGCGATTAAGAAAAATCTCATTAAAACGCATTATGACCACAGAGCTACATATACAATTTGTTAGAGACAAATCACTGTATAGCTGTTAAATTTTAAAGCACCATTCCAGAGCAGTAGACAGCAGTTTGAATCGCTATATGAGGGTTCCTATATCTTCTTTTATTTGAATATGTAAAAAGTATCTGTATAAAATATTTATCTGCAGAATGGAAGAGTTATAGGTATGCATGATTTTTGTAACTCTCTACCAAGACATAGAATTTTACTAGAGTAAGACTTGCCCAACATGCTTAAAATTGGGCTCATAACCAGCTTGTACAGCTTTCATTTTTATGGGTGGATTTTGTATTTAAGAAGTAAATAAGAGACTACAAAATGAAAATTAACTCCTATGATGCTAAATCATCTTTAGAAAGGTATCAAGGCCAGGTCTGCTCATTAGTTTCTTTCTTCATTAGCATTGGAAGAACAAAGAACAGCATTTACTTTATAGTCTAAAGATTAATTGAAGCAGGGGGATGAAACACTGAAATTGAATCAGTAAATTATTAACCAATTTCTAAGTAATAAGAAATAATCTATTACAGAGTCTTTCTCTCCATCTAGAGATTTTTCTTAAGCATTTGTCTTTAAGAGAGAAGGTGGAAGGAATAAGGGGATATAGTCTAGAGAAATCCATCAAGTCAGCTACTGGAACATTAATAATGAACACTTTTGAACTTGGCAAATCCTCCAGATCTCTCTCTCTTAGCTGTGACTTACAAACTGTCCCAAGGCTCCTGCTTCATCTAATGGCCTCTTCTTAATTTTCGCATTAAAAATGCTCCCGTTACAATCACAGCAGCTGACAGCACAAGCAACAGTTAACAAAGGCTGGATCTGGCAGCATGTCAGCTCAGGAACTCCTTCCAGCCTGCAAATACAACTCCACCCACTCACATTTTCAGGACTACAGCCTGGTGCCAAGGCAGCGCTGGCGAAGGTGGTGGCTGGGGAAGTGGGGATTCTGGCTTCTTTGATTTCCGAGGCTGCCTGTGAACAACAGGGTTCTTTCTTCCTTTATGAGTCAAACCTCGCTTTGTTGGCTGGAAGGTTTCCCCACCACTTATTTCTAAGATTAAAACTCTGATTTACTTTCAGAAACTGTAATAAGTAACATGAGTGTCCAACTGAAACCACCAAATCTCATGTAGAGTTCTGACTAAGAGGAAGGGTCTGGCTCTCACTGTGAATACTTCTCAATAGACTTGTTTTGAAGGTACTTACACCTTCAAAGGTCTTTTGAAGCAGCTCACAGGGGTGAGATTTTAATCTGTGAGTCCCTCTTGGACCCTATCATATGGGATGTGCTTGCAGCATGCATGGAAAGACTGGGGAGTAGAAGAAGGTATATGGGGCACCCACAACTGCCCAGTGGAGGTTATGGCTGTTCTAAACTGAGCCACTCAGACTCCTGGTCTGGAAGGGTTAAAGTTTTTACACCAGGTGTAAAGCTGTCTTCCCCTCTGCCTGTGTGATACTCTTATATATGCATCTCTCAGCTCACAACTCCAGCCCACAATACTTTGCATCCAGACATACTCACACAATCTTTGCTCAGAAGAACAACTGTGTTTTGTCCTACAGTCTAAATGTGCTCCACAGCCCTATGAATGGCCTTGATGGATTCTAGAGACAGGACAGGAGAGGACAGAAGAAGGAATTTTTTGAGAACTTCTACCCTGTGGTACCTCAGCTGTGCCAGATTTCCCTGTCTGGGCTGCAGACTGCGCAAACATATTGCTCTCTCTCAGACTTTGGCTGAAAGGCCGCAAGTAATGTACTGAATTCTTTGCTCCCACCTCCAGTCTTAAACAAATAGCTTCTTGATTCATTGTACCCTATGCATAGATTTAATGAATGACTTTAGCTTCAGGGATAAGCCTCCTCCCCTGTGTATCAACACCCCTGCCTCCTCTTTCCTCCTTACCCTAGCACAATGGCCTAGACCATCCTCTGGATACTTCCAGGAGTGGAAAGCTGCAGAAGGACACAGGTGAAATTGTCCTGAGCTTAGATTCACCTTCATCCCAAATGATGCTCCTCTTGTTCCATTTTAGCTACAGCTCTCAGCTCACATTCAAGAGGAGCCTGAATCCAGTTTCTCCCTTTCCCCCTCCCTCCAAATGAGTGTTGCTTCTGGTTTGTAAACAGGGAAACAGCTAAGCACTTGGATCAGTTGGTTCACAGTGCATCCTACGTCTGAAAAAGAGTGAGAGGAAACTCCTGGATTTGTTCTGCTCAGCTTCACCATGTGATTGGGCTCTAAACAATGTCAGACCAAAGGGCAGACCTTCAGTGATTGTCTCAAGTCTGGCAATACTGGCTGTTGAGGAATTGTCAGCAGAGTTTTCACCTGGAAAACCCGTTCCTTCTTAAAATGCTCTCAAGATGCTGTACATGAAGATGAGCTTCAGTAGCTTCCACAGCAAATATGCTTCTGGATGTGGGTCTCCAATCCCTTATGCCTGGTGTACAGTATGCAGGGCTCTGCCTATCCTCCTGCTGGATAAATACATGCTGCAGCTATAAAACATAGATGGGGGGAGCAAGAGCAAAACTGTTCTGACTACAATGCATGCGGGACCCTCTCTCAACACTACTCTGTGCTCTCTTCCTCTGTGCCTCAGTGGTGAGCTTACAGTCCTTGAAAAATTTTGTTCTCTCCTTCTTAGATTGCAAGCCCTTTGAGTTAAACCATTACAAGGGAAGATGCAGAGATAGCAGAGGAACAAGGGCTTTTCTTGTAATTCTAGCATTTATTTCCTTCTTAAAGATGCAATTGTTTAAAATAAGTGATGTTCTGGCAAAGGCCAGTTAAACTGTGCCAGACAATTTTATCATCCCAGACCATGAAGGCTCTAGTGCGCAACATAAAGCTGCTTTGCTTTCTGACATGCCAGTTTTTCAATGCTAGGCAACCCTTGGCAGTGCTCCATTCCTTTCCGGAGTTTTCTTCGTTCAAAATTAGCCCCGCCATCCCCTCCAGCATCCTTCTGCTCTCCTGCAGGTACCACCGGAGCCGAGCCGAGCCAAGCGGAGCCGTACGGCGACAGGAGGGGGAGCTCGCAGCGCGCCTGCTTTAATTGGGGACTTAATTTAGCAACGCCGCAAAACCACCACTGCGGCTGAGATGTCCGTAGGGCCCTTCTGGAGTCCCTCCCCAGAGGGAAAAATGGGGAGAGGGGTATGTTGGGGTTGAGGTTAGGACGGAGCATTAATCTAAATTAAAGCGGAGTTGAGAGGCTATGAGGCTGCCAGAAAGCAATGGAGCGCGTGGATCTTAATATGTATTTACAGAGCTAGCAGTGATGAATAAGATGCTTCCACTGAAGGCAAGTAACACCTTCACTCTGATAGACTGAGGCACATTCACTGCTGGTGTAGGCTTCTCAATTTAGCCTGGGTGTAAAAGGCTGTAACTGCTTACACTAGCACTGAATTTAGCTGTACATCTGCTAGGCAGCCCAGAAGCAATGCCATGACAGAGGAAAGCCTTTGTTTCTGAAAGTGAGACAGAAAAGCATCACCTACCAGTCTCATCACAAAATCACAAGATCAAAGGATTGAGCTCTTTTCCTCAGTATAGATTCAGGAGAAGAATATTCAAGTGTGTGCTATTACGTGGAGCATTAGGGACATGGTTTGGTCTCATCTGCAAACTTTTGCCATACCTTTAGGCCTGAGGCAAGGCTCAGCCCAAGTTAACATCAAGCTTCATGGAGTTGGGATGCTTTCCTAAAGAATTCCTCTTGGACTTGGAGACACTACCCCTTTCCTCTTTTCTTATTTTACGCTTTTCTCTGAGAAGTCAGCTGAAGGCAGAATCTGGAAAAACTCCCAACCTGCAAAGCACCTTTCTGAAGTCAGTCCTTGCTAAGGATGCAGAGGAAATTGCAGCTTTCAGGTTGCATTCATCAAGACCAAAGTAACATCAGCTATTTTGGAGCTAAGCCACAAGCAAACCTTGCACTGGTTTGACAGCAGTAGTGTGAGCAGGTTTTCCTGACAGAAGGATAAAACCAAGTCCTGTCTACCCTTGCACACAGCCTACCAGTACTGAAGCTGATCTAGCCTTTAAAATGGATGTTATTTTTCCCAGTGCAGACAGCCCTGTAGGAAGCTAATCTCCTAATACTGTAGTGATACATTTAAGAGAGATTTATTTTACAGTTCCCTAAGTGCTGGCATAAGTCTCCTGTATAAATTTCATGAAAATTCCCAAATTTGGAATCCAGCTCTCTCTCGCAAGGTATCTTTCTAAGGTAAAATATCCTCCCCCTTGTGTAAGCTCATGACCTTCATTATAAGTGCAAGCTGGGCCCTTGATTAGTAAAAAAGAGCCTCCCACTTCAGCTGGAGGAGAAAGAATCTAGATTGGATTAAAAATATTTAGTGCCAAATTAAAAGGTTTCCCGAGCAGTTCTCACAGATAGTGGGTTGTATTTTCCCTTGCTGTAGCACAGGAGCAGAGTTCTCTTCAGGCACAGAAAGCTTTCTACAGATATGGTCCTGTGATACATTCAAACAGAATGAACCTTGTTCTTAAACCTATCTAAAAATGTAAGTGGAAGCATGAACACTGACCTTAAAATGGAAAATGATTTGCAACCTTTGCAGCTGTGTCTTTATCATAGTGCCATAATTTGAAGTATTTTATCCACTCAGCTACACAACCTTACCCTTCATTTGCAGTTTTCATTTTACCTACAGAGTTCACCTAATATCCACCAAAGCAAGAGAAACCCACCGAGTATTACAAGGGGAAAATTATTACTAGCCATATTTTATAGCAAGGCTGTAAATTTCAAACAGCAGGAGTTGTGTGTACATATCACGCTTCATGCAAATTATGCTTAATAGTTTAACACTGCATTGTATTTTGCCTCCTGAATAAAAATGCTTCTTTAGTTGTTTTTCTTATAATCTATGTAACTTTGGGGAACTAATTAAGGCAAAACATTCTGATGTGCCTTTTTAGCTGCTTAAATCAAGTGGCCTGATTTTCAAAAGTGCTGAGTACTTGAAGCTAATAGTAGATAGTTAGCATCCCTAATCAACTGGTCATTTTTATGCGGTCAGTGTAAATTTAAGAGCCCTGTGTGAGCTACCTATGTGATATTTTTGGATTAATTACTTTAAATGCAAGTCCATAGCTCACATTAAGGAAATTAAATCTAAGAAACATATCTAGCAAATTATGTCTCCTCTCCCTTCCACTTACATCTTCAGCTTAGCTGTAGGAAAAGATGTCAGCCTACAAGACTACCAGTGTTCCTGTAGCTGCAGGAGAATGCTGATATTACTTCTTGATCACATATGGATAAGGATGTCTTCCAAGACTGGAAATGGAAAACTCATCAGGAGTGCATACAGCACACTGGATCCAATACACATGCTTCACTTGGACTTCTTGGCTGCCTCACATCTGGCTGTCCTGGAGTGCAGGCAGAGCCACACATGACTCTCTGCCCTCTTTCATGGTGAAAAACACAGAACTGAAGCCTCTCTTAGTGAGTGCAAAACTATGGTTTATCTGGCCTGGAATAGCGTTTTGAATATATTAATTTCCAGGGTATTAACACCATCCAACAGGAATATTTTGAATCCTAAACCTTTGGCTTGGGTTATGCACAGATTTTGTACTCATGATTTTTATTATTCTTTTTCTTTTCTTTTCTTTTTTTTCTCTTTTTTTTTTTTTTTTTTTTTTTTTTTT